>JAECMU010108914.1:1578-12623 GCA_016106625.1 Dracogyra subfuscus
TTTTAGCAACACCTTCTACTATATTCACAAAGAATGATAGCTTTGTCAGAAACATGAGTTATTGTTTTTTTCCTTGCAGATGTGTAGATCTGTCATTTATGTTGCACATTTAGGTTATGTGTAGATCTGTCATTTATGTTGCACATTTAGGTTATGTGTAGATCTGTCATTTATGTTGCACATTTAGGTTATGTGTAGATCTGTCATTTATGTTGCACATTTAGGTTATGTGTAGATCTATCATTTATGTTGCACATTTAGGTTATGTGTAGATCTGTCATTTATGTTGCACATTTAGGTTGGCTGTATAATACTGTTCAAAAAAGTAGGGGAACTCTAATAAGAATTTAGAATTGCCAAAATTGTAAGGAATATTAGCTGTGGGAAATGGTTATATGATAATAGTGAATTAATTGGTCAAACATTACAACCAGTAGTTCAGTATTACAGTAGGTTTTATGACCACCAAAGATCTTACGGAAGATTGGGATCAGAAGTGAAATTGGAAAGTTGACAAAGAAAGAAGAAAGAAATTATTTATTTAACGACGCACTCAACGCATTTTATTTTACGGTTATATGGCATCAGACATATGGTTAAGGACTACACAGATTTTGAGAAGAAACCTGCTGTTGCCACTTCATGGGCTACTCTATCCGATTAGCAGCAAGGGATCTTTTATTTGCACTTCTCATAGGCAGGATAGAACAAACCATGGCCTTTGTTGAATCAGTTATGGATCACTGGTCGGTACAAGTGGTTTATATCTACCCATTGAGCCTTGCGGAGCACTCACTCAGGATTTGGAGTCGGTATCTGGATTAAAAATCCAATGCCTCGACTGGGATCTGAACCCAGTACCTACCAGCCTGTTGACCGATGGCCTAACCAGACGACATTGAGGCCGGTTTGGAAAGTTGACCTTTTTTATCAGTAAATCACAAATTCAAACAATAAAAATAAGTAAAAACAAAACAATAACAACTGTATGATCAACAGAATGAAAAAGATTGACAGAAATAATGTTCCACAGTGATTAATTCACCTTCCTGGAAATTGTCAAAAATAATGACACCCCACACACATGTACTGAGCAACTGCGTGATGCACGTACAAACTATGGAATGTTTTTCAGTGTATTCATAAACAGACCTGAATGTTCTTTACAAGGATGTCTGTGGTCAGAATGTATGTTCGGTCTAATAGTTGATATTAACATTAATATTTCATGTTCCCCTACTTTTTTTAAGAGTATATTTTTAAAGTTGTTATGGGCAAAATGATTGCTGATTACTATATCTTGTTATAAGACTCGTCTGTGATGAACAGCATGGTTTACAGCATATTCCCCTCCACATTTGACCGCTGTATCACCCATCAATCCAGATGAACTGGCTAAGCCATATTGTCAGTAAAGACAGCACAACAAGATTAATAATGTCAATCACTCACTATAGACTGGTCTTAGACTGGTGTTAGACTGGTGTTAACAAATTACAACCATCTTCACACTTCATAATACTGTCCAGTAGTACCTGATGCTGGAGGGAAAAAATGCCATTCTTATTACCAAGATAACAGTAAAGTTTGCTAAAGGGATGGGAACAGTAAAGCTTGCTAAAGGGATGGGAATGGTGGAGGTTTAAAAAATTATCTTTACTAAAGAAATATATCACAGTAACGGAACTAATTATCAGCTTTTTCACATACATATTACGGTAATTGTACACAGGAGGCATGGGTTATTGCTGGGGTTATTGCTGGGGTTATTGCTGGGGTTATTTGTAGGGTTATTGCAAGGGTTATTGTTAGGGTTATTGCTAGGGTTATTGCTAGGCTTATATTGCTAGGCTTCTTACTAGGCATATTGCTAGGGTTATGGCTAGGGTTATTGCTAGGGCTATTACAAGGGTTATTGCTAGGCTTATTGCTAGGCTTATTGCTATGGTTATTGCTAGGCTTATTGCTATGGTTATTGCTAGGCTTATTGCTATGGTTATTGCTAGGCTTATTGCTAGGGTTATTGCTATGGTTATTGCTAGTGTATCAGGGTATGCAGCTGGGATTTGTTTTTACTTGACATTCAGGTCAGTCAGATCTATACGTTGATTGGCACATGCAATTTTGTTGTAGCCCAAACTTTATAGAAAAGTATTGTACTTGGCATAGGAGATCAGTTCCAGTGGGCATACACATTTAGTTCTAAAACAATGTTTATAAAGACGTCATTGTTATACAAATAGCTCCATGTAGCTTTGTATTAATTACTATTTCTACCCTTTAAATGAACACTAAATTGGATGTTATTTAGCAAACATTTCTCGCATGACTGTCGAGAACCGTAGTATCAGCTGTAAATATTAACAATAATCTGTTTAAGTAGCTGGGTTTTTTTTTTTAACGACACACTCAACACATTTTAATTACGGTTATATCGGCGTCGGACATATGGTTATGTCGAGAAAAAACCCCAGTGGTTAGCTGATGGGGATCGATCCTAGACCGACCACGCATCAGGCAGGCACTGTACCACTGTACAAAAAGTGAAGGATTAGGTATTAACAAAATAGGCACATTCATACAGTACAGATATTTTTATGAAATGTTGACATAATTAATCCCACTGTCACCATATCATGAGCTGTTCTTTTTTATTAGCAGCAAGGGATCTTTTACATGCACCATCACACAAACAGGATAGTACATACCATGGATTTTGTTGCACAAATTGGGACTGATGGAATGAAGAATATTCCAATGGGCCCACTGATGAAGATCGCCGGACATACAAGTAGACCCCCAGAAATGGCAACTACCTTGGGTGACTGTTAAAGGTTCTAACAGACAAAATCAATTCCTATTGCTGATAATTAATATTAACGTTTACTAACAAAACTGATATAAACAGCATATCAATACACCCAGGAAGTACAGCAATAAAAAGTGTGGCATCTCACATCTAATCTACCTGTAAGAAACTGGGGGGTCACGTATCATTTAAGAGATTAATTAATGTTTTTATTAGCAACTGTCATTTTTGCTGAAAATTGCAGTTCTATTTTTGAAGGTACCCCGCATTAGTTTCAATCTCTGGTATATACTGCATAACAAATATAAGTGTATTTATTTATTGTCAATTGATAATAGTTTTTGTACAAATAACCAATCACACCCACAGCTGTTTTTACTCCGTATATATTTGATGGTGCATCTTAACCTTTGACACAGAACTCTCTTCTTTGGTACCATGCAACCTATACACAAATCTGACTATATATCAGTTAGATTCCTTGGTGTTATCCTCCCATGTTAAAAAGCATGTGTGATGGCCTAAATCCTACAAGAATGCACAGAAATAAATAGATTTACTTTTCAGCTAACTGGCATTTGTTAACTTGTCAGGGTGCAAGAATGCACATTGTAGACATAATAATGCAGAATCCTGCCAATCTTCACAGAAAGATAATTACTGCATAATGCAGCAGCAGTAGCGGCACTATAGACAGAGTGTGGGATTTGCATGTAACTTAGTTGATAGATCCCAGACCTGACGTGCTTGGGACATACGATTGGTGGACCCAATCCCTGATCCCTGATTGGTCTTTTTCCAGGTTTCTTTGGTCTCAGGGGTGGGATATAGCCCACTGGTAAAGTGCTCGCTTGATGCATGGTCAGTCTGGGATCGATTTCTGTCAGTGGACCCATGAGGCTATTTCTCATTCCAGCCAGTGCACCATGACTGGTATATTAAAAGCCATGGTATGTGCTATCCTGTCTGTGGGATGGTGCATATAAAAGATACCTTGGTACTAATGGAAAAATGTTCCTCTAAGGCTATATATAAACAAATACCAAATGTTTGACATCCAATAACTGATGATTAATAACTCAATATGCTTTCATGGTGTCATTAAAACAAACTTTTTTCTTACTTTATTTTCCTGTCTCAGCCAGTGCCCCATGGCTGGTATATCAAAGGCCTTGGTATGTGCTATTTTACCTGTGGAAAAATCAGGGGAAATTTTCAACTGAAAATTGATTAGCAACTACTGCTTAATGTTTTAAAATTGAGTAGAAGTCTTTGAAACATGCGTAGTGAATTGTAATGTAATACTGAACAAAATGTATTCTTATATCTTTTTTTTCTTCTTTTTTTTTTTAATAGTTGGTAATACCAAGTATCTAACAGAAAAGTCAACCTCCACTTAAGGGATTCAAACAACAGACTCTCAGTATGAGTCGAGTGCTCTACCAACTGAGCTAATAGGGACATTGCTACTAGCTATACTGCCAGAAAGGGCACTTTATACCAACACTACTACATACTCCCCCCTAAAGTGAAGCTACGTCCCAGAGCTGTGGGCCATGGGCAGTTAAACTGCTATGGGTTCTGACTGTGTTATAATTTTACCCTTGTATAAAGAACACACCTAGTTCCTACATTGGCTCCAAATGTAACAGAAAAATCAACCTCCACTTACGGGATTCGAACAACAGACTGTCAGTATGAGAGTCCAGCACTCTACCAACTGAGCTAATAGGGAAATTCCCACTAGCTGCTGCCAGTAGGAGCACTTTATACCATCACTACTACAAGTACATATGTGACATCATCTCATATCATTAACATTGCATCAGACGAAATATGACAAATGTTCTGAATAATTAAACGTCATTCTTTATGGCTTCCTCGACAAATGGCCACAAGAGGTTTTACTACATGTACAAAAACAATCATAAATGTGTCTGTAGTGATGTAAAGCTTCCACAGTGTACTCGAGATCCATTACTAATGTCGTACTGAAGTCATAAAGTACTCCAGACCCAACCATGCATACTCATAATCTTGATGTTTTCAAAAATTAAAGCTGCAGTCACAAGTATAATTTTATCACTTAACTATTTACTCATAATCTTGAAATTTTCAAAAATTAAAGCTGTAATCAAAAGTATAATTTTATTTATTTATTATTAATGATTTATGGGCACAGATCCAGGGGTAGTCAGAGGGTGTGGAATCCTCCCTGCTCAAGATGATGAAAACAAATCAATTATTTAAAGAGCATGCATTTACCACTGATATATATATATTTTTTTTAATTTTTTTTTTTTGTGTTTTGTTTAACGACGAACTCAACACATGTTAACTACGGTTATATCGGTGTCGGACATATGGTTATGTCGAGAAAAAACCCCAGTGGTAAGCTGACAGGGATCGATCCTAGACCGACCACGCATCAGGCGGGCACTGTACCACTGGGCTAAGCTGCCCGCTTTACCACTGATATAAAACTGTCATTGAAATAGTGGCATGTACATGTATATCCCCACCTGCAAAATCCTGGAACTGTGCCTGATTTAGAATAGACCATCAACAGTATTTGTCTTACCATCACACAAAATTCTTCACTACTCTTTGAATATATATATACACTTGCTGATATACCTGAAAACAATAGGATTCTAAATTTGAACTACTGAGAAACTATTCCGCCGGTTTGTGTTACAAAGTATTTTAAAACAGCCATGTTGATGGACTTGTGTGTTTCATAATGGCAGTTGATGATAAATGTTAACAGCAATAACACACAAGTGTATATTGTATTTGTATTTTGCACTAGTTAAATGATGTTACAGTGTGGTAAGGCAATTACAGTGGCAGTTTCAATGAAGGAAATTAATGTAAAAGACTGAGTTATTTTTAGTGAACACTATACAGTGGACTCTTTAAAAATTAATTGTTCTTTGATTAGATTTAAAACTCTGGTTGTTTCTGCTCAGGTGTCTTTAAACAAGTCAAGTTAGTTGTGTTTAACAAAACCACTAGAGCACATTGATTTATTAATAATCAGCTATTGGATACCAAACATTTGGTAATTTTGACAGATAGTCTTAGAGAGGAAATCCGCTACATTTTTTTCACTAGTCGCAAAGGGATCTTTTATATACATTTTCTCACAAACAGAACAGCACATACCATGACCTTTGATTTACCAATCATGGAAGATAGCTTGGGATGGGTAAAAACCCAATCAGAGAATATGGGTCCTCTGAGGTGGTTTGATCCTATGACACATGCACCTCAGACGAGCGCTCTACCAACCAAGCTAAATCCAGTGCCACTATAATATAATAATGCCAGTAATCTTTGAGTTTCCAGGTATGTAGCCTGACTATTATTAAGTGTTCTTGAGACTGTATGTCCTGTGTTTGATGAGCCTATCCATGTCCATACATTAGGTGCCATGTGCTATTAGAGTTATCTCAAGTATGTAACTGACATTTACTACAGGACAAAAAAGAACATAATCGTGTCCAGGTGTGTAAAAGCATGTAAGGTTAGAGCTCTTTTTTTTTCATTTTGCAAACTATCTTTGTACCTTTTTTTCCAGAGATGTGAGTACCACTGCACTCCTGCACCTTTCTTCATTCAGTGTTAGGGGTGTACGTAAAACCATACTTCCAGTTCATTACAGAATAGTAAATAGGTGATTAAGAGATATTTCTGGGACAGAATATAATTCAGTCAGTAGAGAACTCTCCTGAGAATCAAAGCTACTGTTGGACTCATTTCTGATTGAATTTTCCCAGTCAATCCCCATCTGGGATCTCAATGGATTATCTCTCGTTCCAACCAGTGCACCATGACTGGCATATCAAAGGCTGTACATGTAGTATGTGCTATCCTGTCTATGGAATGGTGCATATAAAAGATATCTTGCTGCTGATTGGAAAGAGTAGCTAGCCCATGAAGTGGCAACAGCGGGTTTTCTCTCTCAATATCTGTGTGGTCCTTAACCATATGTCTGACGCCATATAACCATAATTAAAATGTGTTGAGTGCGTCATTAAATAAAACATTTCTTTCTTTCTTAAAGCAGAGTATACAAAAAATAGGGCTTAATATTGATATCGGTATTGTGTCCACACTAAATACCATGCCAATACCGAGATAAATGACCCTAAAAATACTGGTATCAATAATGAAACTGAAATTTCAATACCAACCAGCTCTAATGTGCTCTAGTGGTAAATACAACCTCCCCCATGCTAATGTCAATTTTTTAAATTATTATTATTATTCAGATAACAATTCCACAATGCCACAGATCCTGATAATTTTTTTAAATTATAATAATAATAATAGACCTTTGCCTGTGGCCATCACACATCCCATGCTTCCTGTTTCTGGTTTCCTGCATGCTGCATGTCCCTGGAGGTAACCAAATACAAAACGTTCAACACAAACATGACTGCAACACAAACTGGCAGCAGTGTACAAATAAACACAGTCCATGGAAGGGTCTTCATCAACACAGTGCAGCTTGTAGGAGCAGCTCAGACAATAACAATTGTTGGTTATCATGCGGCATGGACAACAGCCCAGGGCCAGGCAGGCGTGCCATGCAGTCACAGACACAATCCTTGACCACCCAGGTGTTGTCTGTGTCCACTGGTGAATGCATGGAGTGGGGCAATCTGCTGACCACAGAGCTGGTTGTTATTCCTAGCACAGATTTTGCTAAAAGGAAAGGTCCAAAGATGCCAGCAATTGGATAAAAGCAATGTATATTCTGGCCACCTCAGCTACAGAGTTGGGAAAGGGGGGTGAGATCAGAGCTCTGCCCTCCCCAACACCGATGAGAAAGGAATTGTTGTTTAATGATACCTTTACTTAATTATTAGGGAGTCGAAATGTTTATTTTGTTAAACAAAACCACTGGAGCACATTGATTAATTAATTATCGGCTGTTGGATGTCAAACATTTGGTAATTTTGATTCATAGTTACCAGAGGAAACCCGCTACATTTTCCCTAATGCAGCATGCGATCTTTTATATGCACTTTCCCACAGACAGGAAAGCACATACCAAGGCCTTTGTCCAGTTGTGATCCTGCCTGTGGGAAACACAAATAAAAGATCCCTTGCTGCTAATCGGCCAGTAGCCCATGAAATGGCAATAGCAGGTTTTCTCTCGAAATCTGTGTGGTACTTACCCATATGTCTGATGCCATATAACCGTAAATAAAATGTGTAGAGTGTGCTGTTAAATAAAGCATTTCTTTCTTTTTTCTTTTTCTTTTTGTGTCGTTAAATAAAGCATTTCTTTCTTGTCCACTTGTGGTGCATTGTTTGGAATGAGAAAAAAAACTAATCAGTTGAATGGATCCACCAAGGTGGTTTGATCCTGCGATGCAAGCACCTCAAGCGAGCACTTAACTGAGATACATACTGCTCCAAGGTGTACAAATGCCAGCAACAGGGTAAAAGCAATATGTATTCAGACCACCTCAGCTTCATTCATTTCAACTTATTTTCATGCTTATATCCAATTAAGGTTCAAGCACGCTGTCCTGGGCACACACCTCAGCTATCTGGACTGTCTGTCCAGGACAGTGGGTTAGTTGTTAATTTGTTAGTGGTTAGTGAGAGAGAAGAGGGTGTAGTGGCCTTACCCATTGAGCCCTTATGAACTCGCTCTGTGTTGGAGCCGGTACCGGGCTGCGAACCCTGTACCTACCAGCCTGTAGTCCGATGACTTAGCTTCAGGGTTGGGAAGGTTATTCAGAGCCCTGCTCTCCCCAACATAGAAGTCTCTGATGAGAAAGAATAGCTGTTTAATGATATCTTGACTTAATTAATAGAGGAGAGAGACACTAATGATTGATGTTGTGAGGGTAGTCTTTATAATATAATTATGCATTCAAGCAGGTTTTTCTTGGGGGCTTGGGGGTGATGGTGAGGGCAGGGAGAGATTTTTGTGTTGTGTTACTGGTTTGGAGGGGTGGGTTTTTTGATGGGTTTTTTGGTGGGACTTTGTTTTACAACTTCCAGTTGCATTCGATTGGAAGAGGGTTTCAGTTCTTATAAAATGATAAAAAATAACAATAGATATCACTTGCTTTTTCTTCAAAACCAGCTATAATGATGTCTCCAATTAAAAGTACCGGCCTCGGTGGTGTCGTGGTTAGGCCATCAGTCTACAGGCTGGTAGGTACTGGGTTCGGATCCCAGTCGAGGCATGGGATTTTTCATCCAGATACCGACTCTGAGTGAGTGAGTGCTCCGCAAGGCTCAGTGGGTAGGTGTAAACCACTTGCACTGACCAGTGGTCCATAACTGGTTCAACAAAGGCATGGTTTGTGCTATCCTGCCTGTGTGAAGTACAAATAAAATATTCCTTGCTGTTTATCGACATAAGAGTTGGCCATGAAGTGGCATCAGCAGGTTTTCTCTCAAAATCTGTGTGGTCCTTAACCATAATATGTCAGACGCCATATAACCGTAAATAAAAATGTGTTGAGTGTGTCATTAAATAAAACATTTCTTTCTTTTTCTTTCCAATTAAATGTAATATTTAAACAAGTCTAATGTTTAAAAATTATTTACAAAATTAATAATGGTGAAAAAATGTTCAAAATACTGTTCTACTTGCCCATTTAACAATTTTTCAAAGATAAATAATTTTTGATGGTATATACATGCATATTCTGTTTGTTTTTTTATCCGGATTTCAGAGAAGCATACCATCATTATCTTTCTTTTAATATATTCAAAGGTGATGGTCACTCAGTTACCTTTTTTTCTCAGCAACAACTTATACATATAATTATGTAAGAGTGCATTTTGGATGCTACTTTCAAGCTAAAACCTTGTTGAAAGAGTACTTAAGAACACACTTGAATGCAAACAGCATTAGCATATTTCAAGTTTTTAATTACATATTTGACATCTGTCTGGCAATGCACAGTCTCACCAATTAACAACATGCATATCTGCAATTTAATGAAATTACAAGATTTTAAACAATCCCCCTGGTCAGTTTATTGATACGCCACAACTGAAATAAACAAGACATTTGAAGGTTAATTCAGCTGACACAGTAACCAAGAAATTCTCTGTAAATTGTTCCACGTATGTATGTCTTGCTTTGGGGCTCGACCCAACCAGCGGAGCCATTAAAGACTGCGATGAACAGTGGTATCACGGATTCTTTGATGTGCAGTGCTCCAGGTATATAGTATAAAGAGAGCAATTACGCTGCTATCTCCGAGTTACAGCATTTGCCCACCTCCGGCAGCAGATGTGTGCTAAGTTGTCTACCTCTCAATTATATAGCCGAATTCCTTTCCCCCTCACTTACAGCCCATTTACTGCTCATCAGTTCATCCCCTTGCGATGTCCAGTGTCTGGTAATTAATGGTCGTACTGTATGGCTTCTCCAGCCCACTGGCCTGTGAAGTAGGTAAATTATAGCTTATTGCAGATGCCTTGATTCTGTAGTTCAAACGGTAAGACAAGATCTATACCATAACTATCAGATATTTTGTATGTGCGGCACGTCTGGTCAAAATGTGCCTGGTGTATGTGGGTGATGTTTGTACCAGGTGCCAAATGTAATATATACTCGACAAAATTAAATAATGGCCAGAAGATATACTCTTCTGAAATATTAATATCAATATTAGACCACAGACATCCTAGTAAAGAATGTTCTGGTCAGTTTATCAGCACACCGAAACACATTCCATAGTTTGACAATTTCGGGGAAAGTCCATTAATCACTGTCAAACATTATTTCTGTCAATTATTTTCATTCTGTTGATCATACAGTTGTTATTGTTTTGTTTTCTGTCATTTTTATTGTTTGAATTTGCAATTTACTGATACAGAAACCCATTAACTTTCAAATTTCATTTCTGACCCCAATCGTCCTTCAATATCTTTGGTGGTCATAAAACTTACTGTAATACTGAACTACCAGTTGTAATGTTTGCCCAGTTAATTCACTATTATCATGTAACCATTCCCCACAACAAATAATTTGTTTATACCTTACAATTTTGGCAAATGTAAATTCTTATTTGAGTTCCCCTACTTTTTCAAAGAGTATATTTATGGTATTTCTCCTTAAGTATGGTTTTAACACACACTCTCATGCATATGCATACGCACACACACAGCCACAGATACAGACACACACAACCAGAGATACACACACATAGACACACCCACACACACACACACACACACACACACACAC
>JAECMU010108915.1:1681-15156 GCA_016106625.1 Dracogyra subfuscus
TCTCTCTCTCTCTCTCTCTCTCTCTCTCTCTCTCTCTCTCTCTTATATAAAATATAAATTATGAAAATTACTATATGGTTGTAGTACATATGTTTAATAACATACAGCTATAGCATGAATTTATGTGTTGTGGTATTGTTGAATACATATTCCTTTTCTTATACTTAGAAATTATTTCTTAAATTGGGGGTGGGCCCATAAAGCCATAGATTTATGGTACACATAAATTTTGAGTTTAAAAAATTACTTGGATATATATCCTGGGCAGATAATATACAGTGGAAGGATGTACCCACACCTTTTTTGTGTGCAGTAAACATATCATGAGATGTAACAATGCCAATGGTAAAGCACTTGCCTGCCCCTCATTGGTTTCATTCAGTTATGGATGTGTGGTCATCTAGGATCAATCCCCATAGGTGGACCCATTGGGCTATTTCTCATTCCAGTCAGTTAACCACAACTGGTATATCAAAGGCTGTGGTATGTGCCATCCTGTTTTTGGAATGATGCATATAAAAGATCCCCTGCTACTAATGGGAAAATGTTGCATGTTTTCTCGCGAAGACTACATTCAAAATTACCAAATGTTTAACATCGAGTAGCTGATGATTAATAAATCAATGTGCTCTAGTGTTGTTGTTAAACAAAACAAACTAAACTTTTTATGTATATACCAGTTTGTAAATAGTTTATAACAATTAGTTGCACTTAAGGTAATTTTCATTACTAATTAGTCCAATGTTTGACATACGTAAAATATTCCCCTCCAGCATAATGTACTAAATTAAGACGTATTAATTAATAGGCTTATGTATTTTGGTTATTTGTAGATCTCACTCCCTTTATTTTTGATAAAAACAAGTATCATTTAAATGAACATTATTAGAAAGTACCAGGGGTAGTTTAACATCTTTCTAAAAAAAAACTTGTGTTGGGGAGGTAGAACCCACCCAGCAGTCTGCCTGTCTGCCTTCAATTATCATGGTTATAAACAAACAAGACTTCAAAACTTAGGTGGTTAAATATTTGTTCTGCATTCTTTACACGAACATTATTAGAAAGTATTGGGGGTAGTTTAACATATTTCTAATATATACTTGTTTGTTTCGGGGAGGTAGAACCTACAGAATAGTCGTCTGCCTGCAATTATCATGGTTATAAACAAACAGACTTGAAAACTTTAGGTGGGTTAAATATTTGTTCTGCATTCTGTCAACATCTATGTGAACTACATGTAGCTGGCAGCCCATTTGTTGCAGGCCACTTGTTAGGTGAGAGCTTGTACCTCAGTAAAGGGTGAAGTCAGCTACCTGTTTAGTTTGGGTTTACCCATTGGTCTTCCTCCTACATGCATGTACATGTGAGTACTGGACATTTCCTCTTAGCTTTCTCTTAAGTATTGGGGAGAAGGGTGTAACTTAGTGGTAAAGAGTTTTTGTGATGCATCATATATTCTCTCTTTGGTATCTCTGTCTGTCTCTCTTCCGTTATGTCCATTCACCTTCATACCTTTTCCTTTCCTTCTTCCCTCTCACCTCACCCTTCACATATGTAACTTACTTCTGTTCTTCACTCCCTCTCAGGAAGTCAGAAATTCTCTTTAGATTTTAGAGTTTTTAAAATTTATTTATTTGAAATCATTTTGAACACCGTTTTGAATATTGTCTTCAATTGGCTTTGTTGGTGGCATATTATTTGTGTCCATCTCCATATATATCCTCTTTGTATCTCTATCTGTCTGTCTGTCTCTCTCTCTCTCTCTCTCTCTCTCTCTCTCTCTCTCTCTCTCTCTCTCTCTCTCTCTCTCTCTCTCTCTCTCTCTCTCTCTCTCTCTCTCTCTCTCTCTCTCTCTCACACACACACACACACAAAGACAGAGACTGAGAGAGAGAGAGGGTTAGAGAGAGGCATGCACACACACACATGCCCATTATTTATGCAGGCACCTACACACTCAATCACAAATCATTATATACTTGACTTGTTCGTACTCATGTATTCACATACCATGCCACTTAAATGTGTTTTTTTTAAAAACGTACATTTTTTAAAATCCAAGAATGCATCTAACTTTGATGAGAAAAGAATTTAGAAGCCAAAACTTGATCTATCTTGATCATTTGTATTGATCCCCCCAACTAGATTCAGAAATGTTATTCTGAAACCTTTGACCCTAAATTATTAGCAGTTTGGTAAAAACAAATCTGTACTCAAATTCAAGTTTCACTTCGAAAAATCAAATATTTCAAAATTAAGGCTATTAAAAGAATTGTAGGCCTACATGTCTTTAGTAGATTTAAATTAACTTTTTGACGATTTATTCTTAAACTCCTGAAGCCAATTAAAGATTTATTTGTTTTACATATATTTTTGTAATTTAGTATTGATATTTGTCAAATTCAACTTTTCTTAGCATTTGGTGATTAGGTACAAGACAGTGTACTTCCTATGGACAGATCATGACTAAGTATGATATTTCACTTATGTTAATATGAGTTTAATTTCTTCAGATTTTCCAGCTATATGCCAACAGACTCCATGCTAGATGAACACGTCATCCGTCCCTTACAACGAGACACCAGCCTTTATTCACCAACGATACCAGGACATCTCACAAGTGATCTTCCACCAACAAGAGAGGAAGAAGAAGAACTCTCCTAGGAGGAAACATCATCATGCCTACAGGCAGCACCCTTTTGTCGACGATGAAGATGTTGCTGCCGGTGCCCATGGTGGTGCTACTGCCGGTGCAACTGCTGCCTCTGTTCAGTTTAGTCACTATGGCAACACGGGGATTGTAGTCCGAAAGGAGGCTGTTGAAGACTCTGTGAACAGCATAGACACACCCACAAGAAAGACACGCTTACCAATTAGTGTCGAACGAAAAGACGGACATGTTGTGGAAAGTCGATTGTGCGTATTAATGTGATTGTTGCTGTCTATCTGTTACATCATTATAGCTAGCTTCTGTACATTAAATAATGCTTCAGCATTGTTCATTTTATTTATTAGTAATTCACTTAAAATACAAAAAGTGTTAATTTATGTATATTTAGAGTATTATACCTATGCTTTATTTTTGTAAACAAATGTGTGGGATAATGTCTTCCAATACTTAATGTGTGTATGAATGAACAAATATTGAGGAAGAGTAAATGAAAAAAAACTATTGTTGCATACAAAATATTTTGACATCAGGATTGATTTATGAATTAAGCTGCATGACTACAGTAGGTAATACATGAACAACAACATTATTTCTATTAAGAAAATAAATCCAAAGGTTCTCGTACAAACAGTTGAGCTGCATCCAATTCTTGATCTGAATAGAGCACCAAAACCGGGCTGGTGGTATGAGCTGATGATCATGTGATGGCTGCTGTGGGAGATAAGATATTCATACATGGTGGAATGGCTGGCTCAACTTTCTATGATGACCTCCATGTTCTTGATCTCAGTAAGAACTCGTGGGTGAATGTCAAACGGAAGAAGACATACCCGTCAGCTAGAACAGGACACGGACGTCTGGTGTGTGGGACCGATCTCTACATCTTCAGTGGGATGAACAAAGATGGGGTGCTAGACACTGGTGAATACAACTGTTAACTACTGGAAGACATGTTACAAACTGGACACTGGTGAGTACAACTGTTAACTACTGGAAGACATGTTACAAACTGGACACTGGTGAGTACAACTGTTAACTACTGGATGACACATACAAACTGGACACTGGTGAGTACAACTGTTAACTACTGGATATCATGTATAAACTGGACACTGGTGAGTACAACTGTTAACTACTGGATGACACATACAAACTGGACACTGGTGAGTACAACTGTTAACTACTGGATGCCATGTGTAAACTAGACACTGGTGAGTACAACTGTTAACTACTGGATGCCATGTGTAAACTGGACACTGGTGAATACAACTGTTAACTACTTGACGGCATGTACAAACTGGACACTGGTGAGTAGAACTGTTAACTACTTGATGGCATGTACAAACTGGACACTGGTGAGTACAACTGTTAACTACTTGACGGCATGTACAAACTGGACACTGGTGAGTACAACTGTTAACTACTTGATGCCATGTACAAACTGGACACTGGTGAGTACAACTGTAAACTACTGGATGCCATGTGTAAACTGGACACTGGTGAATACAACTGTTAACTACTTGACGGCATGTACAAACTGGACACTGGTGAGTAGAACTGTTAACTACTTGATGGCATGTACAAACTGGACACTGGTGAGTAGAACTGTTAACTACTTGACGGCATGTACAAACTGGACACTGGTGAGTACAACTGTTAACTACTTGATGGCATGTACAAACTGGACACTGGTGAGTACAACTGTTAACTACTTGACGGCATGTACAAACTGGACACTGGTGAGTACAACTGTTAACTACTGGATGCCATGTATAAACTGGACACTGGTGAGTACAACTGTTAACTACTGGATGCCATGTTACAAACTGGACACTGGTGAGTACAACTGTTAACTACTGGATGCCATGTACAAACTGGACACTGGTGAGTAGAACTGTTAACTACTGGATGCCATGTATAAACTGGACACTGGTGAGTACAACTGTTAACTACTGGATGCCATGTATAAACTGGACACTGGTGAGTACAACTGTTAACTACTGGATGCCATGTGTAAACTGGACACTGGTGAGTACAACTGTTAACTACTGGATGCCATGTTACAAACTGGACACTGGTGAGTACAACTGTTAACTACTGGATGTCATGTACAAACTGGACACTGGTGAGTAGAACTGTTAACTACTGGATACCATGTATAAACTGGACACTGGTGAGTACAACTGTTAACTACTGGATGCCATGTATAAACTGGACACTGGTGAGTACAACTGTTAACTACTGGATGCCATGTGTAAACTGGACACTGGTGAGTACAACTGTTAACTACTTGACGGCATGTACAAACTGGACACTGGTGAGTAGAACTGGATTAAAGTTCGAGTTTGTTTTATTTAATGGCACCACTAGAGCAGATTGATTTATTAACCACTGGCTATAATAATTATTTTTTTAATTTACTAGCCATGATTAAAAAATTCACAGCCCTACTTTACTTATTAAAAGTTTACTAAATAATAGTAATAATCAGATGTCACCTAAACAAGGAGATGAAAATTAAAAACACTAGCACTGGGGGTGGGGGCAGGATATTCATGTTTACAAACTAGACTTTAACTGTAACATTTGACCAAAAACATTCACTAGCCATTAGGCATGGCAATAGTATTTATTTACTAATCCAACATTGAATATCACTAGCTATGGGAGTGGGGCTACCATAATCTAGAAGAACTGATGTGTATGATTAGTCTTTAAAAAGGCCCTGTTGGGCTGAACTGTAGTGGTGTTGTCAAAAAACCATATGAGGACTGTAACTTATATAGTTCACTCATTATTATATGGATATTTGTCACCTTCAGTAAAAATGTTCACTTCATATAAGTCAAATATTGTTTAAATGGTAACAGATTCAAAATTGTAAGTAAACCAAATGTGACAGTTATTGCCATACTGTCTGATTTCAAAAGACAGCATTAATTTTTATTCTGAATATTTAGTATTCTGCCATAAATAATTTACATCAGAAGGAATTTCTATCTCGCAGAGCTACATGACTGTTGTTCTAAACATTAATAGAGCTTTTGTGTTGTCCATGATTGTTACTACAAACAATACAGAACTGCCTGTTAGGATTATTACTGGCTATTTTAGTCATCTTACCACACTACATTCTGTGTATTAATGTCAGTTTCCATCTTTCATAATTGTTATTGCCAATCTAACTACAATCGTCATTATTCTTAGCGAATACTAGTTGAGCTGGAGAATGATGGAAAACAGAAATGTCATCTTGTGTAGATAGCCAGCTATGAGTCAGATTATTGAGTGGAAGTGCCAGCTATTTTGGACTTCAGTGGTTTTAGTGCTTTCAAATGAGTTGCAACATGCGGTGATAGACATATGGGGAATTGATGCTAATCTCAGATAAATGTTTCAAATATGTTACAACACATCAAACCTCACACATTTTTATATAACTGGTTTTTATTTAAAAGTTTGTTTTCTTTAATGACACCACTAGAGCACATTGATTTACTAATCACTGGCTATTGGATGACAAACATTTGGTTAGTCTGAGAGAAGAACCCGCCACATTTTTCCATTAGTAACAAGAGATCTTTTATATGCATCATCCCACAGACAGCATAGCACATACCACAACCTTTGATATACCAGTTGTGGTGCACTGTCTGAATCGAGAAATAGCCCAATGGGCCTGCCGATCAATCCTAGACCAACCACACATCAAGTGAATGCTTTACCACTGGGCTGCATCTACTCTCAGCTGTATTAAAAACAAAAATATGTCTAACGTTTTTAAGTTGAATCGCAGAAGAGTATGTTGTATTGACGGTAAAATGTGTGTTTCCTTTCAGTTAATCACAGTATTGAATTATTTGCACTGCATTATGAAATAGTATCAGGTGTATTCAGTGTTAACAGTGTTCATTGAGATACATGCAGAATGGCAGGATGTAGATTGTGGTATGTACTGTCCTACCTATGGCAAAGTGCATCTAGAAGATCCCATATGATTTTTCAGTAGAAGCAGTCCTATGTGGTGGCAACAGGTTTCTTTTTTCTTTCTCTCTTCTATCTTATTTTAAAATACACATCAAAATAGCTAGAGTTTGAAATGTGCTGGGGTGTCATTCATTCATTCATCCTTTCATGCCATCAGGCAGACGGCAACATGTCAAAGCGGATGTAAAAAAGTATATCTGGCACATGACAGGAGTCTATGTATTTATTGTTTTATACATTGTCTGTGAAGAAGACAGTTTCCTGTTGGGTTATATTTTCAAATCCACTCTCACATGTGCTGCATAAACAAACACATCATTGTGAAAAAGGTCACACCTAGGCTGTGACTTAATAAGCCATAATAAAAATAATGTTGAATCAATGTATATGTATACTAAAAAACCAGAAATGAATGTGAATGTTAATTTACTCTCTTTTTTTTTTCTTATGTAAAATTATTCAGTTTGAATCTCAATCATTTTTATATACTAGTATATTTTTAAAAAATATTTAAAAATCAAATTTTGACAGGCTCTTTACTAAGAGATCAATTTTTATTAAACATTTACACATTTACCAACTTGTGTTACACTGAAAAGCCACATTTCATTTATACTTATTTTCCTGCTTATTTCCCATTATGGTTCAAGCACGCTTTCCTGGACCTCAGCTATCTGGGCTGCCGGTCCAGGACAGTGAGTTAAAGGGATATTCCTGAGTTTGCTGAAATTTTTAAGATGTTATTGACTAACAGAAACTTTTTAACAATTGTAATTACATATCAAATATATTTTTCTGTATAAAATGTTAGTCACTGTATATTAAACGTGTTTCTGATCATTGTAATATTTATACTAGGTTAAATTTAATTTAATTTGCTAAAATATTTGTTGGGCTTCTTACAAATATTAAGACAACCAGAAACACATTGAATATACAGACACTGATATTCTAAACAAGAAATTATTTTTAATATGGAAGTTTAATTGTAGAAATTTTCTATTAGCCAGAAACGTCTTACAATGCAGCAAACTCGGGAATGTCCCTTTAATGATTAGTTGTTAGTGAGAGGGAGAAGTTGGTATTGTGGTTAAACTCACTGGGTGGGAGCTGGTACAGGGGTGCGAACCCAGTACCTACCAGCCTTATGTCTGATGGCTTAACCACAACACCACTGATGCCGGTGTTGCAAAGCCACTCCACCAGTGGGCATATTTACTGCAGTTATCTGCTGGTGGTGTGGCTTTACAAGCTACAGTGGGTGTATTTACTGCAGTGATAGTTAATGTTCTAATTAACAGTCTTATCTGGAGTGTGGGCCTGCCAGCTATGTGTGAGTGTTAATGAGACGGGGCGAGACACCTGTTGAATGGCTCTGCACCATCAACTATAAAAATACATTTCATGTCTCAGTCAGCTGTAATTGCCAACTAGTCTTGCTGAGGCAGTCCTTGGAAGTTAAGGGGAGGGGTGATTTGGGGGTGTTACAAAATGTAACCAAAAACCCCCTTTTTTTTTTTTTTTTTGCAGTATTTAAACATGATTTTAACAGCTTTAGTCAGAAGATATACAGGAATTTTAAAAGGTGTGTGTATGTGAGCATGTGTGTGTGAAATGTTGCAAAATGTCTTTGCTATAAAATTTCTTATGGAGTGAGTATACATGAATATACATGCGCCCTCTATACTAGATGGCAGAAGTTGGTGCCCAGGGCAGCATGCTTGAACCATACTTGGATGTAAGCATGAAAATAATTTTAAATGAAAATAAAATAGACATGACTTGCATAAATTTTGGCAATGAGATGATATTAATAAGTCAGGCATATAGAAACATTAGTTTAAATGAGTTTTATGAGTTGGTTTGGTTACAGTAAACAAACAAATTTATTTTCTAGGCTCATTTATGCAAACTCTAAACTCAGCAATGTTCTCAATGTTGATATTTTAATCCAGTTGCCATGGCTTCATGGAGGTTTCTTTCTTGTTCAGTTTGTGCACACTGCAGCACCCACTGATACTGCATGTTAGGTTAAATGTTCAGATCTGTATACCAAAGACTATGGGATGCAGGAGATTCTGTGGCTGCACATCCTCGTCCAATTATGAAATGCCCCAGAAAGTTTGTATTTAATGTGACAGGAGTTAAGAATTTAAGATTTTTGGCAGACTGTTCAGAATTGCGTCTAATTTCCTTCTCAGAAAAGCGCACCCATTCTTTTTGGCTTAATCCTATGAGACTTTGCAAATTCCATAGCACCATACCACCCTCCACCTGTTACTAGCACTGCTGGTACTTCCTTGCACCTGCAAACCGCCCCACCCCTTTCCTGTCCTGGACAGACCTGATAATGTTTCTATATGCCTGGCCTGACCTGACCTGGAGTTAAGCAGATGTGTGTTTAACTGTGAGGGTTGTTAGATGACCAGTGATTGTAAAAATGAGAAACAGTGATTTAAAACATTATGTATATCCGGAGTAATCAATAATCATGTACATGAGGACAAACAGTAAAGTAAACCGAAAAGCAATAAAATAAATATTATATACTTATTAACCAGTTGGTCCATGCAGTGCTGTATATTACACACTAATTGTTATTAATATCTATCTTTAATAGAAGCCACTTTTGGCATACTGCATAACAAATAGTCACACACTCCATTGTTGTTATATGTTCTGCAATTTCCGTCTTTGGACTGTTCTGTTTGGTATAGCAGATAAGCAATTTTTCATCGATGAAAAAACAAATGATGTAAATCACTTGTCATGAGTTTGTTAATTTTTCATTTTATACATTCTGTTAATGGACCAGAAAGTGGTGTGTTTTTCATTTGTTGATGAATGTGATATCTCTGGTTAGTGAGTGCTTTGTAGGCTTTAAAAATTGTTTATACATAAATATTAATTCATATACATGTACATACGATTTATAAAATTAAATTTCTGTTACATTCATTACAATATGGCATCATCCCATTGGTCTAGCCATTGCAACATGAGTTTGTTAATTTTTCAATGAACATAACAGGGGTGGGAATTGGTGAACTGTCAAAAAGAGTAAATGTAGAGGAGTCTTAAAAATTATTGAAATCCTAGGCTAAAATCTGTGCCATCTGACACAGTTTGGAGGAAAGGACGATTAAAATATTGCGAGGAAATACAATGTTCCATGAGAGGAAAATATCTGATCCGAGGAGAATTCCCATCCCTGACATAAAAACTGAGTCGTCAGGGAATGTCTTATCTGGTTACCTCACTTTATATTGATACTTTGTCTCACCCAGTAATATTGATCATGAACCAAAGAAATAATAGAAAATAAATTATGAACTTTTAGTGTTATCATCAGTACCGGTAAGTATGTTTTAATCTAATTATAAGAATTGTCTGTTATCTCCTTTATGTTCACTGGTGTATGAACAAAAACCTAAATCATGAACCAACTTATTAACTAAATGCTGCTTTGTAATATATAATTAATAATGTATTGTCCTAATTTTTGCTTTCTTAAGACATATGTAAACAACATAAATATAAAAAGAGTATATGTTTATAACATTGCAGAATCCTCGAGCATTGAAGATTTCTCATCTGATGGTTTTTCTGGACCAAACCAGTCTTCTGTTGTGAATGCTTCAGGGTCAGATAACTCTGTCTCAGTGGATGAGCCGGCTGCTTCTATGAATCAGCAGAAGACATTGAAAATCTGTCTCATTCATGGGGGGATGGACACACAGGGGGAGATTTTTGATGACACTCTTGTTCTGCTGCTAGAACAAACAATGTAGCATGTTTTTGTTTTTTTTAATCTGAATGGATTTTTATATTCAGATTTGTAATAGATTGTGCCCAAATTATTTGTTGCTTGCCATCAAAGGTCATCCATTTAGTATTACCAGTGTGTTAAATTATATGACTCTTGTGATTTTTTTTTTGTCTTATTTTTGGATGGAAAATTCATTTAGTCACGGTCAGGTTGTGGTTTTGTGAAGAAGATATGACTGACTTTCTAATGGCAAAACAAGTTAACTGCAGTTCGGTTTGCAACAACTCACTGAAAACTAAACTTCACCCAACTTAATAATTTAAAAAATTGAGGAAAACATTTATTGTTTTCTTTTTTTTGTGAAAACTATTCTCTATGTCAACATTACCAAATGTTTGGCATCAATAACCTATGATTCTCATTCCAGCCAGTGCACCACTACTGGTATATCAAAGGCTGTGGTATGTACTACCTTGCCTGTGGGATTTTGCATATAAAAGATCCCTTGTTGTTAATCGAAAAGAGTAGCCCATGGCCTTTGACATACCCGTCGTGGTGCACTGGCTTGAATGAGAAATAGCCCAATGGGCTCACCGATGGAGATTGATCCCAGACCAACCACACAGCAAGCGAACATTGTACCACTGGGCTTACTGATCAAATCGTCATTCATTCTTCTTAGCTTGTTTGGTTTGGGGGACAGGATTCATTTCAGTCAGTCAAGTGCAAGCTTGAGGTGCTTGCGTCACAGAATCAAACCACCTCAGTAGATTCATTTAACTGATTAGGTTTTTTCTCATTCCAACCAGTGCACCATAACTGGTCAAAGGTATGTGCTTTCCTGTTAGAATTACCAAATGTTTGACATTCAGTAGCCGATGATTAATTAATCAATGTGCTCTAGTGGTGTTATTAAACAAAACTAACTTTAACTTTGGTTTGTACTTTTATTGCGAGGGATTGGATGAATGATTTGAAAAGATATCTATATATATATATGTATGTATGTATGGTATAGGTATGTAGGTATACATACATATATACACATACTCTTAAAAAAACTAGGGGAACTTAAAATATCAATATTAATATCAACTAACAGACCGAGTATGCGTTTTGACCATAGACATCCTAGTAAAGAACATTCAGGTCTGTTTATCAACACATCGAAACACATTCCATAGTTTGCATGTGCATCATGCAGTTGCCCTGTACAAGTACTTGGGGGGTCATTTTCGATTTTTGACAATTTCCAGGAAGGTTGATTAATCACTGGAACATTATTTCTGTCAATCTTTTTCATTCTGTTACTCATACAATTGTTATTGTCTTCTTTTAAGTCATTTTTATTGTTTGAATTTGCAGTTTACTGATAAAGAACGTCAACTTTCAAATTTCATTTCTGACCCCAATCATCCTCCAAGATCTTTTGTGGTCATAAAAGCTACTGTAATACTGAACTACCGGGTGTAATGTTTGCCCAATTAATTCACTATTATCATATAACCATTCCCCACAGCTAATATTAAAATTTTGGCATTTCCAAATTCTTATTAGAGTTCCCCTACTTTTTTTAAAAGAGTATATATTGAATTGATTGGTTTTGCTATTAGACAGCAGACAGAATGCAGAGTATTTAACACGTTCCATGTATGCACTTGTACACTTTGCCCATGAAATCCTCTCCACCCTCTTTGTATACATACTAAATGGATGGCCTTAAAAGCTGAATGCACATTGCAGTGAAAATAGTGTTTCCCTCAAACCATGCTTGATTTTAAAAACATGTTCAGCTATAAAGATATGGGTTTTTGTTTTTCTGGCAATAAATATGGCAAACAAAAAACCCCATGTTTTTCACTGCCATGTGCATTTGGCATTACTTGATGAATAATACATGTATAGGACTTTATTGCTAGCTGGTAGATGAATGAGAGTAACTCCCCAGTTTGAAGTAAATATTGAGACTTTGCTCAAATACAGAATATTTTAAAGATCCATATCAAAATACATGTACAGTAGTACAAATACACTACTGTATGCCTTGGTCACAAATCCATATCAAATACGCTGTAAGCTTTTATCAAAATATTTAAAAATAAAATTCAAAATACTTATAATTCAAATACTGAATGCCAATTGATATGTATACATCTGAAAATTAAATAAACACCATTTAGTTTTTGCCATGTGGCTTATACTTTGCAAATAATTGTGACATTTTATGAACACAAAACACAGAAATTAATGTTCTTTGTATGCAGAAGATACTGAAAAAAAGATTGACAACAAGTGACACTGTCATTATAGGTGAATATTTAACATGTTTTAGGGGAAAAGAGAGAAAACGTAAATATATATGAAAATGTATGGTAATTAACTGTGGAGGTAGAAACACACTGATGTGCTTCTCATTGGTAATCTACTCATGTTATCACGTAAATACCCAGTACATACAGAATATGTAAAAATCGTCAATATAAAATTTAACCTTTGTCGGCACGGACAATGCCTTCTACCTGCCTTTTTGTCTGCAATGCCATTAACTTCCAGGTGTATAGATTAGTGGTAAAGTTGTGATGTCTCATGGGATAGCTTGCCCTCTGGTGTGATGTCTCATGGGATAGCTTGCCCTCTGGTGTGTGAACTCATGGGATAGCTTGCCCTCGGGTGTGATGGGTCATGGAATAGCTTGTCCTTGGGTGTGATGCCTCATGGCATACCTTGCCCTTGGGTGTGATGGATCATGGGATAGCTTGCCCTTCGGTGTGATGACTCATGGAATAGCTTGCCCTCGGGTGTAATAGGTCATGGGATAGTTTGCCCTCAGGTGTGATAGGTCATGGGATAGTTTGCCCTCAGGTGTGGTGGGTCATGGGATAGCTTGCCCTCGGGTGTGATGACTCATGGGATAGCTTGCCCTCGGGTGTAATAGGTCACGGGATAGTTTGCCCTCAGGTGTGATGGGTCATGGGATAGCCTGCCGTTGGGTGTGATGCTTCATGGGATATCTTTCCCTTGGGTGTGATGGGTCATGGGATAGCCTGC
>JAECMU010108922.1:11307-25937 GCA_016106625.1 Dracogyra subfuscus
GTATTTAATATGTTATTACAATTGTTGAAAACTATATGTTAATCAATAACATTTTAAAAACTGAAGCAAACTCAGGAATGTCCCTTTAACTAATGACCAGTTATTGGGTTAATATTGGTATCCTACAACACGTAAACGTACACACAAGACCACTTAACTAACGACCAGTTCTTAGGTTAGTATTGACATGCTACAACACATAAACGTACACACAAAACCCTAAACTAATGACTTATTGGTTAAAACCTGTTTGATACAACTACACTAAATGACATAGCATTGGGCATTTTAATATCAGGGCGACCAACCTAATGGAATTATTTATCCGGAATTTTCTAAATTTTAAGTTTAAGTGCGCGAATGCCCTTGAAAATAAAATAATAATTTAAAGCGCTCAAAAACGTCATTTTCGACTAACATTAAAAAAATAACAACAAAAGATTCATAATAATACACCTTTATTACTTGAAAACAAATGAAACCAACACACCATCATCTAGTCACATCTACAGGACCGGGGATGAGAACTAGCACATATGCTAAGGTCCTTCTTTTACATATTCAAGATAAACATTAAAAACAAAAGTGCTCCATGGTTACCAATCATGTAATTTTTGATGCCAAAGGCAAAGACTGTAATCAATGATTGTGTGGCCCGGTTCACAACAACACACATCTGATACTGTTCTGGCTGAAAAACTTTAAAATCATAACAATATTAATAATAATAATAATAAAGTGATACGGTACCTTTAATTAAATTATAACTGGTTACCAATTGTGTTACGCTTTCATATCTATTTTGCAATTATAAATGGAACCTGTTACTAGTATTTATGGTTTACTTCCACTTTTAGTAAAAACATTTTTTATTTACAATGAGATGTAGACTTCAATAAAAATAATAATAATAATAATAAAAACCGTAGGCCCTACACTGGTAGGGAGATGAAATTAAATTGTTACTTTCGCAAACTGAAAATCAAAATGGCGGCCTGGTAGCACGTTAGCCAGAAAAAAACATGACGCAAATTTGATGAATGTAGCATCTTTTCGTCCTTTTCTCCTTCGAGTCCTTGCCCTTTCCTTTCGTATTTCAGATTTCACCCAGTGTGGGGAAACTGCATTACCCGCCATACAGCCGATGTTTGCTCTGTACGCACATAAATCTATCATGTTTAAAATCTCCTATCAAAATGAACAAGCAAACTCTCGCAATGCAACAGAAAATTTTCATATTATGGCTTCAGTTTACTGGATTGTTATAAAAAAAATCATTGGTCGGTTGATAACAAAGACAGCCAATGACAACACTCCTTAGTAATTACACTTAACTCCAATATAGCAAATGCAATTTAACACGGGATTTAAAAATATAGAAAATTTAAAATATATTCAGAAATGGTTGCATCCAAAAAAAATAATGATAGCTAATTGGAAAAAAATCCGGATATTTGGCATTAATTCCGGAATTCCGGATATGGGTTAAAAAATCCGGATTTTTCGAAAAAATCCGGAAAGTTGGTCGCCCTGTAATATGCACAGTGTTCTCTTTAAACCAAATATAGTATATGTACTAGAGGTAGTACTAAATCAAATAACTTCCCGCTGGGTCAAGGTTCGAGATGCACCGAACTTTAGAAAACGAATTAACACCACACGTCCTGTAATGGGTGATAAATGTCATTATGTCGCTTGTAAAAAAACGTTTTATCTGGTCACAAAATGTATGCAATTTTATTTTATCTAGTACCACTGTGTCAAGTAGCCTTGTGCTTGAAACATATCAGGGGTACCTGTATAATACAATACGCAAACATAGGCGTCGGAAGATGGCAGCGACTGGGGGGGCCACCAACTAAATGCGAATTTTTAAACAGGTGGGCCAAAGAAAATTTGGCCCCCAGTTTTCGAGTTGGGGGGGGGGGCCAGTGCCCCCCTGGCCCCCCCGTTTCCGACGCCTATGGCAAATATTGTGCGGAACTACTCGTTATCACTAAAATGAGCATCTTTACCTTATTTTTTCTGATTCACATTAAGGGTGAGGGGCAGTAGTATGTATATCCTTGATGTTTATGTTGATTGATACGTTGCAGATAGAAGTTTTAGCCACATATGTCAGTTTTGCCATCTATTGGATTTGATTTGGTGGTATACACCCTATAGCACATTTTCGGTGCATAATAACCAATATTACGGATTTGTCAGTATGATTTAATAGCTGCGTGTCGTTCAACACGCATTCGTCTGCCCTGACACGATCAGCTTTTATTTGGGTACAGGGGTGGGGCGTAGCCCGCTGGTAAAGCGCTCGCTTGATGCGCGGTCAGTTCGGGTCGATCCCCGTTGGTGGGCTTATTGGGCTATTTTTCGTTTCAGACAGATAACATTTAACGACAACACAGCTATACTTCGGCTATTGGGTTCCAGGAATTGCACTATGGCAGGCATATCAAAGACCGTGGCATGTGCTATCCTGTTTGTGGCATTAATGAATGAATGGATGTTTGTTTAACGATACCCCAGCACAAAAAGCATAAGACTTCTTCATCCTTCCGACACCGTCTATAGGATGACTGCCATTCTCCCAGGACTGCCTTCACAGAATGAAGCTTATTCGCAACCGCACCGTCCCAATCATCTTGCCAAATCGAAAAGATATATTGGTTAATATGAAATTTAAAATCACTGTAGGGACACGGGGCAAGTTCAAAGCCGACTTGGCAGCAACATCTGTCTTTTCGTTACCCTTAATACCAACATGGCTGGGTACCCAACACAATAAAACATCTTTATTGGCAATTGATAAAAAGACACACTTTCGTATCACCATCCCAACTAAGGGATGTTCCAATGTCATGTTTTGTAGAGCTTGGAGACACGAAAGTGAATCTGTAATTAATAGTATACTTGGATGTACATGAATCCTTAATCTGTTTCAGGGTTTTAATGATTGCCCAAATTTCAGCAGTAAAGATTGATGCTGAATCGGGCAATCTCATGAAAATTATTGCCTCTGATGAAAAAACTGTACCACAAGCCACATAATTCCCATCACGAGATCCATCTGTGTAAACAGGAATGTAATCACAGTATCTCTCTTGGATTTCCACGAAATGTTGTTTATAAATAACTGCATCTGTTTGATCTGTTTTTAGATGCTCAATATCGAATACAATTTTTGGTGGTTTGATATACCAAGAGGGCAAAATAAAATATAAAGGAGTTTCCAAAATGTCTGTTAAATCAATGTTGGAAACTGATAAAAACTGTTTAATGCGAAGACCAAATGTTTGAATCGCATTTGGTTTCGCATCATATAACTTCATATATTTACTATCAAACACAGCATTGTGTGCAGGATGTTTGGCATTAATTTTAGCAGCATACTGCAGAGAAAGTGCACGTCTAGCACCCAAACTAGGTTCGTGTGCATCAACATTCAAGCTCTCCACAGTAGATGGTTTGAAAGCACCCAGACGAAGCCCAAGTCCATGGTTGGGTATAGGATCTAGCATTTGCAAGTAAGACTTACGTGCTGACCCATACACAATGCACCCATAATAAAGTTTGGACCGAACTAAAGATCTATAAAGTCGGAGCATAACCTTTCGATCTGCTCCCCATTCAGTCTTGCCAATAACTTTTAAGATATTGAGGGCCTTTAACTCCTTCTTTTTACATACTGTAAATGAGGAACAAAAGATAGCCTCCTGTCAAAAATAACCCCCAGAAATTTGGTCTCCTCCACAAATGGAAACGAAATTTTATCCAGAAACAGCTGAGGATCTAAATGGTGACCTCTTTTCTGGCAGATATGCATACAAACTGTTTTTTACTTTGAGAATTGAAATCCATTGTCAGTTGCCCATTGTTGAAGTTTATTCAAACAAAGCTGCAACTGACGTTCATTGATACTCATACTGGACGACATGTAGCAAATCTGAAAATCGTTGACATATAATGAGCTAACAACGCCAGGTTTTAAACACTGGGCGATGCTGTTAATTTTCACGAAAAATAAACTTATTGACAGGATGTTACCTTGAGGCACTCCCATCTCTTGGGATCGAGAATCAGATAACGTAGATCCCACTCGTACCTTAAAAGACCTAGTCTGTAAGAACATTGAGATAAGGTCAGGCATATGGAGGTCTTTCAAAATCCCATACTTCCACTAACCTTTCTCGAGGTAAAAAAAAGACCGATACCACATGTTGGTTATGGATGATAGTATCTCTACAAAACGTTTCAAATCTAACAAGATGATCGACCGTGCTACGTCTAGACCTGAACCCACATTGCACGTTAGAAAGCAATTTGTTGGACTCTAGATACCAGACAAGTCTACGGCTGATCATTCTTTCCATGGTTTTACAAATGCAACTTGTCAAAGCAATAGGGCGATAACTGGTAGGTTTTGTTGAATCCTTACCAGGCTTAGGAATAGGAATGACAATGGCTTTTCTCCAATCAGAAGGAAAGTCACCCGAAATCCAGATTTTGTTAAAGATGTTTAATAGAACCATTAAGGATGATTCAGGTAAGTGTTTTAAGAGTTGATAATGTTTTATCTGGTCCGATTGAAGTATCATAGGCTCTACATAGAGCGTCCTGCAACTCCTCCAAAGAGAAATTTATTTTTTGTTGTTTCGCTCTTTGATTGCAGATTTACATGTCTCGTGGAACCATGGTTTATTGAAACGCTTCGGTACTGCCGAAGTCTTAGGAGTAGTTTCCTCTGCAATATATTTCAAGATGGATATGAACAAAGACATGGGATCATCGGCACCAGTCATGGCAGTTTGTTGCAGTCTAGTGCTGCATAGATGCAGAAATTGATCCCAGTTTGCCGCTGTCAACTTTCATCTCTGAACCCTTTCAAATGATGGAAGTCCTTCATTCTCCAACATAATTGGAAAGTGGTCACTACTACAAGGGTCTGGACAAACTTTCCAGGAGAAATCAAGAGAAAGTGACGGACTACAAAGGATTAAATCAGTGGATGTGAAAGAACCACTTGCAGGATGAAAGTATGTATGACTTTTATCATTAAATAATATTAAGTCATTTTTGAGAATTAAGTTTTCTAATTGTTTACCTCTATTATTTAAAGTCATTGCATCCCCACAAAGTGTGGTGAGCATTAAAATCTCCAATGATAATAAAGTGAGTAGGGAGTTGGCCTTGAAAGTCATTAGGGTTAAAATTGTAATTGTTTCGAGGCGGTAAATAAACTGAACATAGAGTAATAGTTTTATGAGCCGTGATCTTTACAGCCACAGCTTATACATTTTATTTTAATATGACTTCACTCTGGGCTATGTTTTCATTTACAATAATGGAAACACCCCCAGACGCTCTATTTTAAATTTTGTTACATTTATGGTAGATATTTATAATGGAAAAATGTAGTGGGTTTCCTCTCTAAGACTTTGTGTCAACATTACCAAACGTTTGACATCCAATAGCCGATGATTAATAAATCCATGTGCTCTAGTTGTGTCGTTAAACTAAACCAAAAAAAATATACACAAACATAGAGTATTTCGTTGCACTTACAATATTAGACACGTCATAATTGTCAACATAATTACCAGATTTACCAGGCCAGCACAAACTCAGTTTGTCTTAAGTGGATCTTTAGAACAGAGCTAGCAAGGGAATACTGTTTTTAGAAACATAACAGTACAAAACTGGTTCCGATGAAACGTGCACTGTAATCAGACAACTCCCGTCCTGGCGACTCGGCTGTGATGGATTGCCATAAATACCAAGTAATCTCCATTAACACAAATCACGTTGTGGAACTAGGCTCCCCTGCTGTTAACGCTCTGTATCAATGTGCACACGTTAAAAACCCACATACAGTTGTCATCCGACTTAGAAATGGTTTTGCATGCATTTGTGAGTTTGGTACTTTGTGTTTGGTTAACGGGATCTATCATCGTATGTGATTCGGTAGAGTTCGTGGTTCGGGAAACTGTCTACGGAAATGTCCGAGGTTACGTGCACTCAGTATTAGACAACTTAACAGTGGAGAGATTCCTGGGGATACCGTACGCCGCTCCTCCCACGGGCAACCTCAGATTCGAGGTAAGAATTTACACGTGCGTATGCTATTATGTTCCATAAAACATTAATTAATACTATTTAAATGTGTTCGAATTCAACAAGTGCAAATGAGGGTCTAATACAGTTTTAGAGACATCACCAGATCACATCAGTTAATTCGTCATTTCCTACTTGATTCCAGATCACATCAATTAATTCGTAATTTCCTACTGGATTCCATATCACATCAATTAATTAGCCATTCCCTGCTGGATTCCATATCACATCAATTAATTAATCATTCCCTGCTGGATTCCAGAACACATCAATTAATTAGTCATTTCCTACTGGATTCCAGATCACATTAGTTAATTAGTCATTTCTCGCTGGATTCCAGATCAAATCAATTAATTAGTCATTTCCTGCTGGATTCCAGATCACGTCAATTAATTAGTCAATTCCAGCTGGATTCCAGATCACATCAGTTAATTAGTCAATTCTCGCTGGATTCCAGATCACGTCTATTAATTAGTCATTTCCTACTGGATTCCAGATCACGTTAATTAATTAGTCATTTCCTACTGGATTTCAGATCCCGTCAATTAATGAGTCATTTCCTACTGGATTCCAGATCACATCATTTAATTAGTCAATTCCCGCTGGATTCCAGATCACATCATTTAATTAGTCAATTCCCGCTGGATTCCAGATCACATCAATTAATTAGTCATTTCCTACTGGATTCCAAAGATTAGGTAATTCTGACTAAAGAGGAAACCCTCTACATTGTCCATCGCAAACAATATATTACATTACGACAGACAGTTACTGTACACTGGTTGGAACGATCTGTTCATAAGAAAACATTTCGTTTAGAGTATTTAATTGTTTGTGTTTCTCGTGGAACGTGTAGAGGGTTTCCCATGAAGACTACGAGACGGAATCAACTGTCACCACATATGGACACCACAGGGCGGACACCAAAACGACTGACTATAGCATGACCCGTGCTTATAAAACTTTTAGAGTCTAGACGCAAGAATCTAATAGAGTCCGAGATGCTAATGTCACGACAACGCCATACAAATTGTATGCGTGTGACATTTGAGACTGAGTCAAGCACAGGCCGTGGGCACGACTGGAAATAGGAGCCCAGGACACTCTTGACAGGCGACTGGAAAACGGCTGTCGACGGTCTAAGCTCCACGAGGGACAATGGACATAAGTAAGTACTTGATTGGCAACGTTGTTGTTGTTTTGTTGTTTTTTAACGACGCACTCAACACATTATAATGACGGTTATATCGGCGTCGGACATATGGTAATGTTGAGAAAAAAACACAGTGGTTAGCTGACGGGGATCGATCCTAGACCGACCGCGCATCAGGCGGGCACTGTACAACTGGGCTATGCTGCTCGCCTGATTGGCAACGTAACCCTATTTTGTAATTATCGTATACGATTAGTATATACGAACTGCGTTAACGGAAATGTTTACTGTGTTCTGTTTGTAGAATCCTCAAGATGCTGAATCATGGGCAGGCATTCTCAACACGACAGACTTACCCCCAGCTTGTCCTCAGACCCACTGGGAGTACGTCAACGAACACGTGCCAGGCTTCAACTACCACGACGAGGATTGTCTGTATTTGAACATCTATGTCCCTCGGGTGAGTCTGTATATAATATTACTACATCGCTTTGGGTTCCTGCCATTTTGTTCTTCAGTTGTTGTGTTTTTGCCTATCTTTTCCTCGTATTTCTCACAACAGGCCTCGAATATGTAGTGGTTGCGCCTGCGGGTTGTTCTATACCAAATAAAATCCCATAGACGACCATGTTAACGTTTGCGCTTAAAGGGACATTCCTGAGTTTGCTTCAATGTTTACGATGTTATCGACTAACAGAGACTTTTTAACGATTGTAATTAAATATCAAATATATCTTTCTGAATTAAATATTACTGGTTGTATATTAAACATGTTTCTGATCGTTCTAATATTTGTATTGGGTTAAATTTGATTCTATTTCCTAAAATATATTTTTTCGTACGTACGAAATTATTTGAACACGAAATCCAGTTTAGGCTTTTTACAAATTAAGACGACCAGAAACACATTGAATACACATACACTGATTTTCTAAACAAGAAATATATTTAATATGTAAGTTTAATCGTAGAAATATTTTATAAGTCGGAACAATCTTACAATGCAGCAAACTCAGGAATGTTCCTTTAAAAACACTATATGCAGTATATCAACCAAACTATGACCATAAATCAGTACTACAGTCCCTACCTCAAAGTATTAACTGAAGAAAATGGTACCTTTCAGTACTCATTTTCGGTATTACGAGATGTTTTTACAACACCCCTAGTTTCGCACAAAATTTGAGTACTTTTTACACGTACCCCAAGCACAAGGCTACTTGAGATAGTAAATACTAGAGGAAATAAAATTGCATACATTTTTTGCCCAGATAAAACTAATATTTGTACAACCAAAACACTCACATTTATAACTTTAATACAGCAGGACATTATTTGGTTTAGTGCTACCAGCGATCTTAAAGGGACATTCCCGAGTTTGCTACATCGTAAGATGTTTCCGACTAATACAAGATTTCTACGATTGAACTTGCATATTAAATATATTTTCTTGTTTAGAATATCAGTGTCTGTATATTCATTGTGTTTTTGGTCGTCGTAATATTTGTAAGAAGCCTAAACAGGATTTTGTCTTCAAATAATTAATTTCGTACGGACGAAAACAAATATTTTAGGAAATAAAATGAAATGTAACGTAGTACAAATATTAAAATGATTAGAAACATGTTTAATATGCAGCCACTAATATTTTATTCAGAAAGATATATTTGATATGTAATTACAATAGTTAAAAAGTATCCGGTAGTCGATATCATCATACAATTTTCAGGAAACTCAGGAATGTAACTTTAACGACAGAAAGCGATGCCGCCGGTACCCAGAGTGAGTTTTAACGACTTAATGAAGACATGTAAGGTCACAACTCTGACTCGTCGCGCTCTCACTGATTATTGACCAATTAAGCCGACCTCAGCAGACAGCCCAATTTCACGAAGTGTGTGCCCACGGTTATAAACCACCTTCGCAATTGTACACATGTATAATAACAGAAATGAAGTAAAGTGAAACGTTTCTCTTTTTTTTACATTATTTTCTACATCACATGTATAATAAGCGAAACGTGTTTCCTATTGTTAATTAATTTCTACGTTTTTTCATGTTATTAAATTAGTTTCTACGTGTATTTGATCTTTCAAGAAACCCAGTGCTACCGTCGACGACCTGGCTGTGGTGGTGCATGTGCATGGCGGTTCCAACGAACTCGGTATGGCGGGAATGTTTCATGGAGACGTCTTGGCGGCGTTAGGCAACATCGTCGTTGTAGCAGTCAACTACAGAATAGGACCGTTTGGTAAGAAGTGTGTATGTATGTGCCCTCTGTATTTATATATATTTGTGTACGTGTTTTGTATCTATGGAAAAAGAATTGACACTGTAATAGTATTAACCTATGGTTTTATTGCCATACAATAATGCTGTCTGCTTCGTATGTAGGGCAGCCACTCTCCAAAACTACACTTCAATGCGTTAAAGGGCCATTCCTGAGTTTGTTGCATTGTAAGATGTTTCCGACTAATAAAATATTTCTACGATTAAATATATGTTCTTGTTTAGAATATTAGTGTCTGTAAATTCAATGTGTTTCTGGTCGTCTTAATATTTATATGAAGCCCAAACTGGATTTTGTCTTCAAATAATTCGAAAGTACGAAAAAATATTTTAGGAAATAAAAGTAATATTTAAGCTTGTACATATATTTAGAACGATCAGAAACACTATTAATATACAGCCACTTATATGTTATGCAGAAACATATGTTTGATAAATAATTACAATCGTTAAAAGGTATGTTAGTCGATGGAATCTTTAAAATTGAAGCAAACTCAGGAATTTCCCTTTAAGAGGATCACCAATTCCATCAAGCATTGTTAATATTGACGTCATTACACAACCTATTTTGTGTAAGTGGGTCTGTTAAAGAGGACTAATAGTCCCATTAGCCCTGGTTAATATTGTGGAAATATTGCGTCACATATATTGGTCAATGTGTATGGGGATATTGCTTTTTAGTGCTATATTCCTTTTTTGAATGTGTACATTAAATGTTTTGAAAAACAACCACAATATTTGTTTATAATTTTTTTAAGGATTTCTGACGGGGGAGAATGCGGATTTTCCTGGTAATTATGGTCTGTTGGATCAAAGTTTTGCTCTTGAGTGGGTTCAAAAGAACATCCGTTTCTTTGGTGGCAATCCTGCCAAGGTCACAGTTCAAGGTCATAGTGCTGGTAGTTCAGATGTTGGTTTACACATATTTTCCCCAAAATCAAAAGGTAAGAAATTGTAGTCTATTAATGAACATTTACACATTTAAAAAAAAAAAATCATATATTATTTTGTTGTGATACTTATATACAATTATTATTGTGCTCGATGATTGTTGGGTTTTTTTTTTTTAAATCATGATCCTCTTTGTTTTTGGTAGGTCTGTTTCGCTATGTCATCATGCAGAGTGGTGTCCCAACAGCCAGCTTCGCGATCGCCCGTGCTCCACGGAAACCGGAAACTGTCCTGACAATATTTGCCAAACATCATGGCTGTTTATTCCCCGACAAGAAGCGCATTAAGCAGTGCCTGAAAAACATTGACTGGGAAACCATCGTGGATGATAGCTACATAGCCTACGTAAGCAGCTCACAATCTGGCACTTACAAACACTAAAACATGGACACATTAACATATCAGAAAAACTTGTCTTACCGTCTACAACATTCGCAAAAACATTCCGGACCAGGCTTTTAGAATAATATTTAAAGTGGGACCCCCATATAGGAATTCATGTGTGGGCTACACGATATTTCTAGCAAATGTATTGCATTACACTTTATAGCTTTTTCAAAGCTGTTTCATATCTGTCTCATATATCTATCTAATCAAACTAATCTTTATTGGGCATCAAGAGTGGACAGTTTCCCGGCACCACCAGCAGTCCTAATCCTACAGGTCTCGGGATAATGTTAGTGGAATATATACCCTTAAAATAATTTTATCTCTCTATTATTTTGTGTACTTATTTTCCAGATGTTTGCTCCATTATCTCGCACAAATGACTATATTGCTGTGGTCGACCACGTGTTCATCAGCGACACGCCGGAAAACCTGATAGACAAGTGGCCGTTAAACGGGGAAGCCTTCATGACTGGCGTCACCAAGGACGAAAGTTCAGTATGGGGTATGTAACAGAAAACAGATCATAGTAAGGTACAGCATCCCGTAGATAATACCAGTGTTTTCTTGTTAGTTTATGTATCGAACCAATCTAGTGTGTATAGTAGGACATCGATAATTTCCTTTATTGTTTGTTAATTTATTTGTGGACAAAGTCTAGGGAATGCCAGTTATCTTGCAAGTGAGCAATGAGTGTCGTTCTTGGAACAGTCTGGTGACAATCAGGATCTTGTGGTAACGCCTGCTTTGACCCTGGTCATATGTCAGATATGAACGTCAGAACCGTTATCCTCGATCAGGGCAGTATCTGCACAATGCTGAGCTGAATGAGCATTTGACGAAATAGCGCTTAATTCCACGAATCTGTTGAGTGACTCGTCTGTAAGAAGACAGCCAATCTGGAGGAAATCCTTTACTAGACAATAAATATTTCTTGCACAGTCACATAGAGAACTGCTACTCGCGGATCAGTTTACTATATCAAAGCTAGTACAGGACAGAGCTCATTGTAATAAATATAGCAGTGATGACAGACACTTATGAATCACTGTTATAATAGTGAACATATCCTGTCCCATTTGGGCACTTCTTTCATATTAAATATATTTTCTTGTTTAGAATATCAATGTCTGTATATTCAATGTGTTTCTGGTCGTCTTAATATTTGTAAGAAGCCCCAACTGGGTTTCGTCTTCAAATAATTTCGTACGTACGAAAAACTATTTTTTAGGAATTAAAATGACATTTAACCTAGTACAAATATTAAATCGATCAGAAACACGTTTAATATAGAGCCACTAATATTCTAAACATGAAAATATATTTAATATGTAAGTTTAATCGTAGAAATATTTTATTAGTCGATAACATCTTAAAATATTGCAGCAAACTCAGGAATGTCTCTTTAATAACATACCATGTATTGGTAGTTGACTAACTGCGACTATCACAATGTTACCTTTAATCTGAATAAAATGCAAAAGGACAGACAATACCCTTGACAGAAGACATAGTAATATACATTTACAGAAATGTTTAATGTTTATCAAACAAGTCTTGACATGCACTCATGAATCACTGTCAATACAGTACTGGTAGCAGGTTTTCGCGAAAGGTGAGCATATCCTGCTACTTGTCATGTTTAATGCCACCACAGTTGTTAAGTCAAGTTATTAAAGGAACATTCCTGAATTTGTTGCATTCTAAGATGTTTCAGACTAATAAAATATTTCTACGATTAATCAATGTCTGTATATTCAATGTGTTTCTGGTCGTCTTAATATTTGTAAGAAGCCCACACTGGATTTCGTCTTCAAATAATTTCGTACGTACGAAATACACATTTTTAGGAAATAAAATGAGAATTAACCTAGTACAAATATTAGAACGACCAGAAACACGGTTAATATAGAGCCACTAATATTCTAAACAAGAAAATATATTTAATATGTAAGTTTAATCGTAGAATTAGTCGATAGCATCTTAAAATATTGCATCAAACTCAGGAATGTCCCTTTAAAAATTCTTGGGTGAAAATCTAATTATTAGAAACATTGACGAACATATAACAAGTTGCTGGTAAAAACATCATGTTTTGTGTTCCAGTCAAACACTTTCTTGTCGATGACAACTTCACTGAGTTAACAGAGGAAAAAGTGGAAATGGGTATTTTTGAAGGCGTAGTTCCAGAGCTTTCACCAGAAGTAATCGGTAAGTTCCTTTTTACCTTTGTTTCATTGTGTTTCCTATATTTGTTATCTGTTATTTCAGATTCCAGTTTTGTATTGAAGGCATATACAGGAAGTAAATCTTAAGGTAGAGCTGCATTTTACTTCTAGAATGCAGAAAATTGCATTTTATGACATCAGGTTTTTAATATTTTACGGGGGATCATACCAGCGAACGCCCTAGAAACTACAGGTAGACTTCACAGCAAGCCTCATGTTGGAATCCTCTATTGTTAGATTTAGTGTTGAAGATACATGCGCTACAGGCAGACAAAAAATTTAAGCTCGTGTTTGAATTCTGTATTGTTAGTTGTAATTTCAGATTTAGTGTTAAGGATATATGCGCTACAGGTTCACCACATCTAAACCTCGTGTTTGAATCCTGTATTGTTAATTGTAATTTCAGATTTAGTGTTAAGGATATATGCGCTACAGGCTGACCACATCTAAACCTCGTGTTTGAATCCTGTATTGTTAATTGTAATTTCAGATTTAGTGTTAAGGATATATGCGCTACAGGCTGACTACATCTAAACCTCGTGTTTGAATCCTGTATTGTTAATTGTAATTTCTGATTTAGTGTTAAGGATATATGCGCTACAGGCTGACCACATCTAAACCTCGTGTTTGACTCTTGTATTGTTAATTGTAATTTCAGATGTAGTGTTGAAGGTATATAAACCTTGGTCTGATCCTACAAACGAAACTGCAAACATCGTCGCTATGTATCGTGTGAGTGCACTGTATTCATAATTTACTTCCAATTTAACTACGATTCACATATGACGTTATTCTTCTAACCTGTATTCGTAATTTACTTCTAGTTTTACTACAATTCACACACATACGATTGTATTCTTCTCAACTCTATTCGTAATTTACTTCTAGTTTTACTACAATTCACACATACCACTGTATTCTTCTCAACTATATTCGTAATTTACTTCTAGTTTTACTACAATTCACATATGACGTTATTCTTCTAACCTGTATTCGTAATTTACTTCTAGTTTTACTACAATTCACACATACCACTGTATTCTTCTAACCTGTATTCGTAATTTACTTCTAGTTTTACTACAATTCACATATAGGACTATTCTTCTCACCTGTATTCGTAATTTACTTCTAGTTTTACTACAATTCACACACATACGACTGTATTCTTCTCAACTATATTCGTAATTTACTTCTAGTTTTACTACAATTCACACACATACCACTGTATTCTTCTCAACTATATTCGTAATTTACTTCTAGTTTTACTACAATTCACACACATACCATTGTATTCTTCTCAACTGTATTCGTAATTTACTTCTAGTTTTACTACAATTCACACATACCACTGTATTCTTCTCAACTATATTCGTAATTTACTTCTAGTTTTACTACAATTCACATATGACGTTATTCTTCTAACCTGTATTCGTAATTTACTTCTAGTTTTACTATAATTCACATATAGGACTTTATTCTTCTCACCTGTATTCGTAATTTACTTCTAGTTT
>JAECMU010108938.1:1514-17367 GCA_016106625.1 Dracogyra subfuscus
ATTTACAGGCGTCCTAAGTTTCAAACTTTTCACAGGGGGAGACCTCCCGAATCCCCCCGCTACACCCCTGTATTTTGCTTCAGTACTGGGGGGCATATTCAGTTCTTTTATAATATTATTAACTTTAGCAAGCATTAAAGACATTAGTAAAATGTTTTCTTTTGTATTTGTTTTAACTTATGTTTGAGCTAAAAACTATATGTATTTAAAATATAATTTCAACATAATTTTGAGGTAACCAATCAGATAACCCATGGGTTACGCAATTATAATTCACGTAACCAAACAAAATGGTTACCTAGGTAAAAACCACGTGAACCGACTTCCGGTTACCTTAAATTTCGAAATACTGTCCCCTGGTCATGGTGCACTGGATGGAATGAGAAATAGCCCAATAGGCACACCAATGAGGATCAATCCCAGACCGACCGCGCATCGAGCGAGTGCTTTACCACTGGGCTACGTATACAGTATATATATCTCGGACAAAATATAAAGTACATTTTCCAAGTATTAAAGTACAAAGTAAAAAAAAAGTATACTCATTCAAATGTTACATGAATGGCAACAATAATCAATATTTTTTATTAAATTAAATTTATATCATAATATGAATTAGAAATACTTAAATTTAATGATTCAACAAAACAATAACAAATAATTCAGATATTTAAAACATTAAAATATTTTTTTTTAATCCTAACTTCATTAATACTATTAATTTCTTAATAAAATTCCAGGTCGAGAGTTGCAGTGTATTCAACTGTTTCAAGTTTGACCCAGTGAGATTCTAGTGTGTGTGTGTGGGTGTGTGTGTGTGTGTATATATATATATATATATATATATATATACATGTAGTTATATACTTTCATGCACTCTTGAGCCAAATAATCAAACATGGTTTCCTTGAATACCTTCCCCCTTTTTGGACCATCAAAGAATTCATCAAAGAATTCATCAAGTTTTATTTGCACACATACTGCAGTTATTTTATTTACCTTATTACATGTATTGTTAGTAGTAGTATTAAAATAATAATAATAATAAATCTTGCCTTTTATATTATATTAAGGCGAGGCAAAATCAATTTGGAAGGGGCTTCTAGATATAATTATTAGATACAATAAGTTAAAAAACATATACCTAATCAATTTGTCTTACTTAAAAGGAATAAATTAATTTCTTGGAATTTTCTATTTATAGAGGAAGAAGCCTGTATGAATTACATACTCAATACTTTTTAAATAGAAAAAGGTTCTTACCCATTTGTTTTGACAGAAATTTTTGCTTGGGAAAGAATGGCAATCCAGTGCTAGATTTCTCAAAAATGTCATACATCATAGCTGCCAGTCTTTCAGCATCTCTTTTCTGCGGTGTAACCAAAGTGAGTTCCTCAATGAAAATACCTTTAGAGTGATGTGAGAAGAATTCCTTGATACCTTCCACAATCTGTTGTGCAACTGTGTCTATGATGCTGTCATATGACATATCCAACAACACACAAGTGATCTGGCGATCATTCAAACTGTTCAACAGTTCTTTAATGTTTTCTTTGTTCTTCTGTTTATATTTGCTTAATGGAGTCAGTACAAAATATGCAACTTGAATGCCAGCAACTGACTTCATTTCAATCGAAACCCTTTTTCTCTCTTTTTCCATAGAGTTAGCACATTTCACAAAATTATCTTCCAATTCACCTGGGACAATATAATGTTTAACACATAAATATGTGAAATAAATTAGCCAATATCATTTTGCAATAAAAGTAATATACTGTAATTACAGATACAACAAGACCAAAATAAATCAGAACTTGACAAATATTAATTAATAGTTATGTAACAGTGTATTTTATTTTCAATATGAAAATACATATACCTGGAAATAAACTAAGCACCATCTAGTTTTGACTATGTGACTTAAAGGGACATTCCTGAGTATTGTAAGATGTTTCTGACTAATAAAATAGTTCTACAATTAAACAGGGTCTCCATGAGTACTCGGGCACCGGGTCGAGTCTCGCAAGACTCGAATCCGTTTACAGGACTCGACTACCCGTACAAGGAATAGGATAGGATATTAACATACATGTACCAATATGCAATTAAGGTTCAATCACCGTGCAAGGAAGAGCATTCTAATTTAATAAGATTGTTTAGGTAATTTTGCCATATATTCAAGCACAGTGCAAGGAAGAGCATTCTAATTTAATTAGATTTTTTAGGTAATTTTGCCATATATGGAGCCGGTTACATTACAGGGCTATGAGAATGTCTGCAATGCAATACAATGACATGATTTGGCATCCATGTTCAACACTGGAATTAAGATACATAATGCTGTTTTACTTTATTACTTAGTCTCATTATCATCTAGTGTCAGATACTCGGGTCCGGGTTGAGTTTGACCCTCAAGTACCCGAGTCCAATATTTTGGACTCGTGGAGGCCCTACAATTAAATCAACATATTAAATATATTTTCTTGTTTAGAATATCAATGTCTGTATATTCAATGTGTTTCTGGTCGTCTTAATATTAAGGCCAAACTGGATTTTGTTGTCAAATAATTTCATACGTACAAAAAAACAATATTTTAGGAAATAAAATGAAATTTAACCTAGAACAAATATTAGAACGATCAGAAACACTTTTAATATACAGCCACTAATATTTTATGCAGAAAAAATATATTTGATATGTAAATACAATCATTCAAGTCTCTGTTAGTCAATAGCATCTTAACAGTTGCAGCAAATTCAGGAATCTCCCTTTAAAAAACAATGAGAAAAAAACCCTCATTACTTATGTACATGTATTATATGCAAGAAGCAATTTGATATAGTCGCGTAGATATGGGAGTATGTGCTCGAACATGTGCTAGTGTTAATATTAACTGTTTAATTAATTACTGGTAGTCTTTTAAAACATTAATTTGACTGAACATATATAAAGAAATCAGGCGCAAAAAAATGATAAATGTAATTTTATCCCCAAAAAACCCCAACTTATAGCTACTAGCTATCATTACTCAGTTCAAGGTATTGTTTTCTGATTTTCAGATTTGTTTTTTTTAAAATTAATTCGGTCCTTTATTTACTTTACTTATTTCAACTTAAAAGTCACCCATTGTGAACTTGATATGTTTTACATAGAAAGCATAACCAAAAAACCCCTCTTTTGCATAAAATTACTAAAATTGATGTATAATTTATTTTGCACCTGAACTCTTCATATATCATTTATATGTTAGGAAATGTGATGATTGATGAAGTGTAGATGGTTTTATTATTGTCTATGTCAAATGAGCAAGTGGAAATGATATTAATGTATTAAATATACTACTGTACTTTATAATAGTATGACAATTAATATAGCCCAAATAATTTAAACTTTTATGTAATGTTGAATGAAGTTAACATGCACTTTAATTTTATTTCAGGGTGTTTATGTTTATGCGACTTGATTGACAAATTCTCCATTGAGTCCGACCATTACTGGGATCATGTAGCTAAAAGGAAAATCGGTGATGTCAAACTTTTTATATACTGGGGTAACAGAATCTTAAAGTAACTCTGTAGTATATTAGGTAACAGTAACAATGTATCTTTTTTTTGCAGCAGCAGCAGCAAGCAAAGACTTAAACAAATAATACTAATTAAAAAAATTATAATTAAATTCAAATTCATTGTGATCTAAAAGTTCACTTGATTTTTAAATTGTATTTTAAAGTTACCTTGAGTGATTACTGCAGGCGATGGTGCTGGGCCATGCTGTGGATCAGATATCACAGGAAAAACAAAGACATTGGAACTACCGACTGTCTGCCTGCTTATTGACATGATCTCCCCTCTCACCACTGACAGAGTTGTGGATCCATGTTCTTCGTCTGGTTTTGTTATCCAAGACCCTATTTCTTCTGGTTCCTGACCATCCACAACATCAATAATGCTCCTGTGACTTTCTTCTTCTTCATCTAATAGTCGCCTACCCTGATCAGTAGCACAGAAGCGGACTACATCTGGATCCACAGGGTGATCAACAGTATGAATTTTTTCTGCTGCATCCTTCAAAGTGTGCACTGCATTTTCTACACCACTGATTTCTTGTCCACTAATATACAACATTTGTTTATTGTGGTGTGAAGAAATTAGTTCAACACGATTCTCTGTCGTAACACATTCCAGCACACACAGGTACTTGTGTAAGTACTGAAGTTGTCCTACTGTAAATCTGATAATGTCTGTATACAGGTAATTTCCATTATGGGCCACAGACACTCTACCTTTGAATAAAGAAGCTATCACATCCATTTTCAATTTTTCAATTCTGTAGCAAACTTCAGAACTTTGTTTTTTCAAACCAACAATTTGGAATCGAGTAACTTCACTTCCATCAACCTGCTGAATTACAACAGTTTCTTTATTATACTGGCTACGAAGTGTCCCAATTTGTTGTAAAATCATTTCATCTTTTTTCAATAAATCTGCTGGGAACTCAATTTTCCTTTCCTCATAACCATCAAAAAATAGTTTAATTTTTTTCTCAATATCTGGCATAAAATCACAAACTGAAATAAACAATAATGAGTCATCACTTTCATTTAAATAAACTAACACTGTTCCTTTTTCAAATTCCTTTTCAATTTTCTCAGCTGTCTTAGCAAGTCCAAGCAGTTTTTTAACAGGTTGTGAAGACATATTCTCAACATGTTCAACAATTACTTCAGCAAGCATACTCTCTACTTGTTTCGCTTTTGTGTCTTTAGCTTTCAGTAGAACTCCTTTATCAAAATCAAACTCATACCAGATGTCCAATGCAGCAAGTCTTTCCCCCACTAGATTTTGAGCATACTTACTGGATTTCAAAAATGCCAATTTTGTTGCAGAAAGTGGAATTGTAATGAATAAATTCTCCAACTTGTGACAAACTTCAGTACAAACAGCCTTGATTCCAACAATCAAAAACTCTGATCTTGTCTCATCAGTTGGTCTCACTAATAAGGCTTCTTCATCATGCTGGTAAGAAATTTGTTTAATTTCTTCAGAGATAACATCCAAGATTTTTGTTTTCTTTTGTATCAAGTCTTGACTGAATCTGACCTTTTTTTCTTCATAACCATCAAAAAATAGTTTTACCTTTTCCACAATACCTGGCTTGAAATCAGAAACAGAAACAAACAATAACGAGTCATCACTTTCATTTGGATAAACTAACACTGTTCCTTTTTCAAATTTCTTTCCAATTTTTTCAGCTGTCTTAGCAAGTCCAAGCAGTTTTTTAACAGGTTGTGAAGACATATTCTCAACATGTTCAACAATTACTTCAGCAAGCAGACTCTCTACTTGTTTTGCTTTTGTGTCTTTAGCTTTCAGTAGAACTCCTTTATCAAAATCAAACTCATACCAGATGTCCAATGCTGCAAGTCTTTCCCCCACTAGATTTTGAGCATACTGACTGGATTTCAAAAATGCCAATTTTGTTGCAGAAAGTGGAATTGTAATGAATAAATTCTCCAACTTGTGACAAACTTCAGTACAAACAGCCTTGATTCCAACAATCAAAAACTCTGATCTTGTCTCATCAGTTGGTTTCACTAATAAGGCTTCTTCATCATGCTGGTAAGAAATTTGTTTGATTTCTTCAGAGATAACATCCAAGATTTTTGTATTCTTTTGCATGAAGGGATGGCTGAACCTAATAATTTGTTCTGCATAACCATCAAAAAATAGGTTTACCCTTTTCAAAATATCTTGCATGATATCACTGGTTCCAACAAATAACAAAATGTCTTTGTCACTTTCTGGAATGACTAACATTGTTTCGGATTCAAACCTCCGCGCAACCTTTTCAGCTATTTTGGCCAGATCAAGCAATTTTGCTATTGGTTGTGAAGACATAGTCACCTCGTGCTCAAAAACTAATTCCTTAAACCTGTTCTTTGATTCTTCAAGAGCTTTTGACTCCAGTGCTTTCACTGTAATTTCAGAGTCTGATTCAAAAGCACACTGAATATCCAATTTCTCTAACATTTCTATAACATACATCTTTGCTCCTTCTTTCTCTTTGAAAAATTTCTGTTTTGAAGGAGAAAGTTGTATAGTTTCAGTTTTCTGATTTGGGCTGGATTCTATTTCAGCAAGAAATTTATCAACCATATTTCTAGCCTCACCCACTGCTGCCCCACTTCCAAGAATCAATATTCTGGGATGATCAGAATCAGACTTCAGTATGACCCTTGTCAGCTGTGGTAGACATGTTGATGGACTGTCAAAAATACAAGATCCTTTCTCTAATAATATTTCCTTATGTAATCTTTCTGTCTGACTCGTAGATATCTCCACACATTGGATGTGTTGACAAATATCCTTCATGGTGTTGAAACAACCATCAAAGATGTCACTTGTTCCACAGACACTTAACATGTTATTATGTTGGCATACTACAAATTTGTCCTGGTGTATGTCTTTCAAAAGATCAGTCAAGATTAGTGGCAGTTCATCTTTTTCAAACCACTGAATCAGCTCATCTTTTAATTGTAAACTGTCCTCTTTGAAAATGTGAAAAAACATACGTCTTGATTTTTCAATGTAATTAGTTTTTGTGGCCACAAACTTCACTAGCATATCTGCAAATTCAACCTTGCAAGTAGAAGCAACCCTTTGAAATGTCACATGAATGAAATCTTTGACAGTTTCACTTTTAGACAGTAGATGCCATACTGTATCGGTTACTTTGGTGATCTCAACGACTTCTAGTTCATTCAGCTTTTCCTTTATTCTTTCTTCAAGAGAATCTACAATGTACCATTCCATAATAAGAAACTTTTCAGTGTGAGAAAAGGTCTCTATTATTCTTTGAAGTGTTTCCTTTGCTTTTGGCATAACATCATCAGTCCCACATAATACCATCTGTTTAGAAATATCCATGAGTACCACTGAAAGCTTCTCAGAACAGTTTCCTATCTGCTCTAAACATTTCTCCTTTACTTCTGACAATATCTGTGTCTCAAAGACTGGATGTCCTTGCAGTTGCCAAGAAGTTTTATATACTACTTCATTAAACCTTTTAATTCCATTTTCCAAGTGTTCAATAATATCCGAGAGGAGTACAACATATTTTACTGCAGGTAGTAATTTTAACTCAGTATGTTCTTCTTCAAGTTGCTCCTGTACATACACCTTTACTTTTTTGTTTGTTGACAAAAGCTTCAAAATTACAGAAGATACTGTAACTGCTTTTGAATATGTTTGTTCATTTAGCCATTTCTTTAGTTTTTGCATGGTAGTGGTCACTCCAGAACAGGTACCTGTAACAGTGATTGTACATGACTCACTATAACACAGTTCTTCAAAACGAGCTCTATGCTCAAGACTCTCATCCTGTAAGTTCCACAATTCCTTCCATTTACCTTGTTTTTGCAGATATTGCTGTTGCTTTGAAGTTATACAATACTGATCTTTATCAATATCATTTCTGACTTTCTCAAGTTCAGCTTCTACTTCATCTTTGTCATGATCTGTACACACAAAAGTGAACTTATTGGATTCTTTTTGCAAAGTAATCATGCTACATTTATTTGAAAGTTTACTTTCCATTATGTGTTCACATTCAGTGTTTGAAAACACTTGCTTCAAAGGACTGATGTCAACTTGAAACTCGACTATCACCTCAGAAAGTTTGTTTTTCAGCTTCTCAATGTCAGCATCATCTACATGAACAAACTTGAAACAACCATCATTCAGATCCAGATGGCAATCCTCCATTACTGATTTCATCTGCTGCATGACATAATTCCGTGCATGTTTTCTTTCCTTCAGAAGCTGGATTTGGTTTTCAGTAAGTTCCAGCCTGGTGGGAGGAAGACCTTGTGATGCACCTGCATTGTCACTATCAGAATAACATTCTTCTGATGTCACGCTTGTCTTGTCATCACCATCAAAATTGCATGACAGCTGTGTGTTACCACTAGCAACTGATGATGAATCCCAAGATGTGGTATTCTCACTGGACTCAAATGAAAATGTGCTGTTGCTAATGTTTGATGCTGTTTCTTCAGAGTTGTTAACATTTTTTGGGGGAATATTCTTTTTTTCACTGATGTCTTGTATTAACTTATCTGCCTTCTGACAAGCTTCATCAAGATTTTCAGCATCAGCAACAACAAATATTTTCCTTGATCCTTTCACAGCTGTTGCATAGTCTGAGGAAAACTCATAATTCAGTTCATTGACATAAACATCAAGAGGTATTAAAGTCATTGAATCATTTACTTGAACTGACCTGTTACCCAATTTCTTGGACACATCATAAAAAATCTGTATGATTTTTGTCTTCAATACTGAAATTTGGCCATCTGCAATTTCGTTTCCTTTATTAACAACTGCAATGTGTTTATTTGAAATAGTTGGCCATTGAATTTGAATTTGAATATCTTTAAGGTGTTCAATGATGGTATCACAATAAGCAGATCGCTGAACAAATATCCATTCATAAACACACATTGGTAGTTCAATGTCTTCAATATGATTTTGTACTTCTAACTGTAGGTGGCAATGCTGACTCACATCCTCGTGGTCACCTGAAAACATAAAATACAAATATCTAGTTCTTGGAAATCTGAACAATTATTATCTAGATCTCTTGGTATTTAAAAAAAAACTATCCCATTTTGTTATGTTCTGGTAGTACATGAAGTACTTTGGCTACAGGTTTTTTAATGGTTATTTAAACAAAAATGAGCAATTAGAGACAACTGTTTAAAGGAACTACCCTGAGTTTGTTGCCATTTTAAAAGGCTTTTGACACATAAAATATTGTTACATATTTAAAATGACAATTTACATACATTTTCTTGTTTAGAATATGAATATCTCTGTAAACAATGAATTTCTAAATATTGTAATGTTTTGTAGTATCTCAATATTGGATTTTGTCTAAAATAATTTTGTATAAATTTATTATTTCATCCTACAGCCAAATAAATTATTTAAATAATTCAACCAAAAGGTATTCCATATATATTTACAATTATAATACTTTGTTTTTAAAATATGTTACGGTAAGATAGCTTTTTAAAAAACCCAGGATAAAGCGAGATGTATGTTTAATTTGTTGGGGGTACAAATGGAAGTCTAGCTAGGTCTGAAAACTCAGTATAGTCCCTTTAAAGATTATTTTATAATACAATGGTTAAGCATGAGCTATACGGTTTATCAATGATGAGAAAAAGTGTTACTCCTACTTTCTTGTAAGCACCATAAAGCATCTTACAAAATACCTATGGTAAACATTCCAAACTTTATTGGAAAACAAGGGTGACATTGTTGTTCATGTGACATCTTTCTTGTTAATTTTCGGTATGTACACTACACAATTGCAGTCAGGCAAACTTGCATGAATTACATCACTATTCAAGAGAGTTAACCTGTGGTACTTTTCAATAATTTTCAAAAAATTGAAATAGCTTTCACTGAAAATTAAAAACTTAATAATGTAATATGTCATCTCCTGATAGGAGTTGGAATTTCATCATTGATCATCATTTATAATCAGTTTACACCAAATGTTCAACTTTCAATTACATGTACACAATCGGTTGTAATTATATGAACATAAGAAGGATGTAAGGATCATACACTTTTTATTATGTTTATTGGGATTGACCCTTGAAATTGCTAATTTTACCTTTAACAACTATTTAATACCTTTTTTTATGTACACATGAAAACACATACTATTATTTACATCTAAACTGGAAGTACAATTATAGTTAAAATGTTTAGATCCCACACGATCAATTTTAAAATATAATCGACCAAAGGAATATCATGATCTCTTGATACTTGACTACAACTTGACAAAACATCCAGTTTTAACTTTACTTCATTATAAAAGTTAAAAGTTAAGTTTTGTTTAACGACATCACTTGAGCACATTGATTTAATAATCCTCGACTACTGGACGTTGAAATCTGATAGGAAACCCACTATTTATTTTTCATTATATAGCAGCAAGGGATCTGTTATATTCTCATTTCCACAGACAGGAGTGCTCATACCATGGCCTTTGTCATACCAATTGTGTTGGAATGGGAAAAACACCAGTCCCATCACCCAAGTACCTCAAACTTTGACCCAGCCGGATGTTATTTGGTTGTACAGACTGAGCAAGATCGCGACCCTACTTCATTATAAAATGAACTTTTAAATATTTCGAGGTTCGATCTCACACATCATTACCATCTGTCCTGTCAGTTCTAGGAGGTTCAGTCACAAGTTTCTCCACATCATGACCTTTCTCACCGTCAGTGCTGTCATCATCTCTGTGACCAGACTGACTTGAATCCTCAGATTCATCACCTGGCTGACTACCTATAAACACAAGAATGTAAATACCATGGCAGCTGTTTCAAATGTGGTTTTTAAAAGGATACAGTAATTCAGTAAACTTTGAATAAAGGTTTAATTGAGTTGCTGAAATTATTGGCTGTACTTGTCTCTCACACCCCCACACACACACACACACAAAATCTTTATATATTTAACATTCATAAATAAGAACAATATTTTATTTTGAAATTAACAAATATTATTGACTACATTATGTATAAAATGATGGGGGATGTAAATTTATAAATACCACTTCGTTCACGTGAGCAGCTCGCCATCATGACGTCACTGTGAATCACATCAAACTCTTGTGTCTTTCGTCCTCACATCCTGCCAACAGAAAGAAAACAGTAAATCAAAAACACTAACATGGGCTTACATCCATAAGGAAAAAAAGCATTAAAAAAAGGATATAGTCATTTAGTAAACTTTGAATAAAGGTTTAATTGAGTTGTTGAAATTATTGGCTGTTCTTGTCACACACACACACACACACACACACACACACACACACACACACACACACACACACACAAAGATCGAATCTTTATATATTTATAACATTCATAAATATGAACAATATTTTATTTTGAATTTAACAACTATTATTGACTACATTATGTGTGAAATGATGGTAGATCTAAATTTATAAATACCACTTCGTTCACGTGAGCAGCTCGCCATCATGGCATCACTGTGAATCACATCAAACTCGTGTGTCTTTCGTCCTCACATCCTGCCAACAGAAAGAGAAAACAGTAAATTAAAAAGAAACAAAAAAAAGAAAGAAATGTATTATTTAACGATGCACTCAACACATTTTATTTACTGTTATATGGCAGACATATGGTTAAGGACCAAACAGATTTTGAAAGGAAACACTTCATGGGCTATACTGTTATATCCATTAGCAGCAAGGGATCTTTTATTTGCGCTTCCCACTGGCAGGATAGCACAAACCATGACCTTTGTTGAACCAATTATGGATCACTGGTCGGTGCAAGTGGTTTATACCTACCGATTGAGCACTCACTCAGGGTTTTGAGTCGGTATCTGGATTTGAAAATCCCATGCCTCGACTGGGATCCGAACCCAGTACCTACCATCCTATAGACCGATGGCCTAACCACAACGCCGGTTCTGAATCAAAAACACTAACATGGGATTATATCAATAATGATGTAACTACATACGTCCTACTGTCACCTCAGTCACAGGATTCGAACTTAAGAATTTATCACCTCTGGCAATTAAGAAAACAAACTGCCATCAGTGAATGGACCCACAGAGGGCAATTTTTTTAAACTGACTTTTGCATCAATTAAACTTGACTGAAAGGTTATTTTTCTGTATGTACATATACATGTAGTCAAATTTCTTCAATTTATAACAGTAAACTTCAATAAACAAGAATTTATTATAAATGGAATCATGGACTATACTAGCATAAGCTATCATTTAACGGAACCTGGTGTTTCTAACTTTGAATCTAAGACAGGTTGCTCTATATGGATGACATTAAATTGTAAATAGTGTTCTTGCTAGGAGAAAATTAAAGGAGGATGGCCATGCTGGGTCGAAGTTTGAGGTGACTTTTGATAGAGAAGTTAACACTACAAATCCTGTGATTGGTTATAAATGTGAGTGTGTTGGTTGTAAAATGTATGCAATTGTATTCGATGTAGTACCATCGTGTCAAGTTGCCTTGTGCTTGGAACATGTATGGGGTACTGACTTCCAATAAATATTATAGAATAGCTAATAAACTGAAGAAAAAAAAGTTATTGGTAAGTCATTTTGATGTGCCCCTAGTTACACAATTAGGCTACTTAAAACCAATCGGCTCCAAAATTTAATAATGTCCAAAATATGGATCGGAAATTACACGATAGCCTACATTTTAGAATTGTGTCATGATCTCTGAATCTTGTATAGCGATTCGCAACACAACAGTTAAAAAAATGTTCCCTGTGCACCGTGCACTACATAATCTTAATCTGAAAATAATATAACTTAATGATATCTTTAAAAAGCTACATGTTAGAGCACCATTTTATGTAATAAAAGAGAAGTAGAAAATGAATATCACTTTATTATAAATTGTACACTATATGAAACTTTAAGAAAAATATATATACCTAGAAAGTTTTTGACAAATAGATCTTTGTATACTTTTATTGAATTGATGTCCACAAGAAACGAAAATGTACTAACATTTTTAGGCATTTATATAGCTAAAGCATTACAGTTATAAGAAAGGAAAGAAGTGGTGTAAGTCATTGATCTGGTGTGTAGATGTAAATGCATATAATTATATCAGTATGATGTTAAGTGGTGCATTTGAATAATGTCACCTGCACAAAGGTCCTGTTGTTCAATAATTAAGCTGACTACATGTTGATTAACAAACAGTTATGACTATAATTGTAATCGATTTGGAGTAAATAAGAAATATTCTTTGACAAAATTAATAGGCAAATAACCAAATAAGCTTCCTAGTTGATCCATTTAACTAGATTGTTTGGTGTTGTTTTAATGCTAAATGGTTTTGTGCGACAATTTTCTATGTAAATAATTGGATTATTTTATAAATCAGTATGCAATTAAATATATTTTAGAACATTTAAATATCATTATCATTCCGGAAATCTATATACAAAATATTTGCAACTATTAACATTTATCTTGTTACATGTATATGAATTGTTGAACAACAGGTCCTTAAGATGTCTTTTTGTTGTTGTCTGTAAATGGGCTATGGCCTTAAAGCAGAATAAAGAATAAAGAAAGAAAGACTACAGGTATATAGGCTCACATTTTGGTAGGCGGGCAGCCTGGCTTTTGCCTGAATTAAACGAAAATGGTTGAATCTGGATAACAATAGTTATTTATATTACCATTACTACCAAACAGCTATATACACTGTTACGAGTCCACAACGCCTCAAAATATGTGGTCACATTTCTGCTATCGATAGAATGGACATCACCATCAGACCAGTGGTACAAGTTACCCAATTTTACCTTGTTACCAGTCTATTTTGATGTTTCCATCTTTAGATTCATGAACCAAAATAAATATGTCAATGTTTGTGTCCATAAAAAGTATGGAAAAAGTTTATTTTTAAACCAGGTAAATCATGGAATGTGTATTCAATGTTTATTAGTTATCAATAATGTTTTTACTTTCGGGATACCTTTTTGCGAGCTTTTGTAGACTGATTTAATTCCATTTTTATTTTAATGTAATCGTTAGTTATTACTCTACAAAATACACCCATACTTGTCTAAGTGGCGGTATTTAATGTAATGTTATAAATGTTTTAAAACCTGTTGTTAGGGATTGCAGTTCACAGTTTTGTCTTGACAGGTTTTCATCTGGAGTACGCTTTTGTCATAATGCAGTGTTCGGTTTCATCAATACACAGAATAGGTTATATCCAGAAACCACTGGAGCACATTAATTTATTAATAATTCCCTATCGCAAGCCATTGGATTTCAAAGTTCATGGGAAACACTTTTTGGGTTCCGTGTCCTGAGATCATGGGAACTCATCGGAACCTGTTTTTAGGTTCCATGAAAACAAGTTATGGGAACCCATTTCTTATACCATAATGTAATGGATTGTCAAAATGCTATGCAGGTTGGGTAATATGTTCGGATCTTGCCAACTGACTTATTATTTTAAATGACAACAAATAAAGGTTCCAATCCTGTCAACTGACTCAGTGACTGTGTTTTTTAATTTTAATTTTACATCAAATAAAAGTTCCAATCCAGCCAACTGACTGTTCTGAGGCTTTGTGTTCGATCGTTACCGTGAAATCCGATGGCCTGCTATCGAATATCAAATATTGGCTACATAACAGGCCCATAGGAACTCAAGGACGGAAATGTATGGGTTGATTTTACCTACAGTTCCATGGCTGTCCACCCCTTCCTCCCAACTAAATGTTGTGTCACCCACTCCAGTTATTATTCCTACAGGCCTGAGTAAACGATCTTTTTTGCACACATTTTCACAGGCAGGACAGATGAGGAAACTGCCCCCCCCCCACCCCCACACACACACACAATGCTGGAGCAAATATACTCATTCTGGCGACATTAGGCAAACATGAGCTGGCCTGAACCAGACCTGTCAACCCTCCCGGATTCTGCGGGAGTCTCCCGGTATTTGATCAAATCTCCCGTCTCCTGTGCGGGAGAAAATTTCTCCTGTAAAATGACATTTTTGTAAGCATAAAAATGTTTGATTCTGTTTCGTAAAAGATAGCATAAGGGACGTAACTCTGCCTTTTTTTTTTTATTCGGAAAACTTCGGCTAATTTCGGTTTCCAACAATATACAAGGCCGAATTGTCCCGACTGTTTAACATTTCTGAAGTGAGACTTGTGGGATATATTGTTGTAAAAACACATGGAGTTTATAAAATGACGTGTTATTATAAGGTTAAGTTTGTTGTCATCATAATGGCTATGAAGCGTGTTGCGGCTGATTCAACAAACGGAAACCCAAGTAAAAAGATAAAAATATGGATGCAAAATCGATCCCCTTTTGTCAAAATAACGTAAACCTGATAAGGAAGGTGCCAGACTCTGGCCTAGAGTTGACAGCAATACACACAAATTCACAATGTTAAAATGACATGTCACGGCAAGACAAAGAAAAGACCAGTTAGCTATATAAACATACTTAAGTTTTTTGTGTCACTTAATTTTGTATGTTTGTGCAGTAAAATGTTGGTAACAAATGTACACTTCAACAGATTTATTTTTTTACAATTAATAAATGTCGTGTTTGATATAAAGCTATCCACGGAAATGGGTATAATTCCGGTATATTTCACACAATGTTTGTAATGAGGTTTTACTTACGATTAATGGAAATAAAATGTTTATTACATCATTATAATGATTTTAGATAAGTACCACGCCACTGTTCCTCATTATAGTAAAAACTGAATATTAATTTATAAAATTTATATAAATTTGTCTTGGGTACGTACTTCAATTTGGGTATACCGGGTACTAGCCACACATGATGATATAACGTAACCTGTAGGTAAGTGTAATGCCGTAAATGTACCAATTAATTTTTTTAATTTCTTGTTAATGTTCTTAACATATTTGGATAAAAAAAAATTAAAAAAAAATATTTATTAAATCATAATAATATTTAAACTTTATAAAGAAATAATATTATATACATTATACACACATATTTTTTATTTTTTACTTTTATTTTTTTGTAGCCAAGATTTGAGGTTAACAAGTATATATGACATTATGTAGTGTTCATATAACTTATTGTAATAATGTTTACAACAAACTTGCGATTTTGGGTTAAATTGTGTGAAAGCGGGCAGCTTGGCCCAGTGGTACAGTGCCCGCCTGATGCGCGATCGGTCTAGGATCGATCCCCGTCAGCTGACCACATGGGTTTTTTTCTCGACATAACCATA
>JAECMU010108957.1:0-16012 GCA_016106625.1 Dracogyra subfuscus
TTTTGCAAGTAAGGTTTTGATTGGTCGAATGAAAGGTCAGCTGGACATGAGCTCCAACGGGCTGCTGTTAGATCCACATGTAATAGTGGAGTTAATTTTAATTAGATTGCATGCTCTTCTGAAATATCCTCAACTAGCCCAACCCATGCCTTGTTGGCATACAGACAACAAACATAATTTTGCTTCTTGGCTTCAATGTGAGGCTCCTCTGGTAACTCTGTCATATCATCCTCAGAATCCTGGACAGATGCGAGTTCTGTTGGGTCACTCTGCAGGCTCAGCTTGTAGGCGTGCATCTTTGACTTAGAAGTGGAACTAACCAGTGAAATTGCTGTGTTCCCATGACCATTTTAGCCAATGAAACTATGCCGAGTAAGCTTGACAACTTGACCTGAAAAGTTGTCAATAAAGTCAGCCTTTGACTCAGTTATAGTGACTAATTTAGTTCTGTCAGTACTGACCCATTGAAGGTAACTAACTTCCTTGAGGTAGACCTTGTTCATACTCTGTGTCGAAGACTGGGTGTACAAATACATTATGTAGTACATCACTGGATAAGCCTGGTTTCAGACTGGGTTGTACTGTAAGCGATTGAAACCATGTTCAAAACCATTGGCAAGGCCATATGACATGATCAAATGACTTAATAGTTTTATGAAGAAAACTTAATACTTACATATCAACATATGATATTGTGTCCAACTTGAAAGCTTGAGATTGTCAAAGAAATGTAGATGAAGAAACTTCTTTGTCTTAAACTGCTAATTACCATGTGCTCTATGGGGATTTCACCAGGGGATTTCAAGGAGTACCTGACATGTCTGAAGCCACACTTCCTGTGAACCCTTTGGGCCTGATGGTATAGAACATCTCATGCCATTTGGCATCTTTTCATATCATTCAGGCATTCCTTCAGACATGTCCGGTGGATTTTTACTCCAAAGATGAGTTTTTGGTCTAAGAGAAGTCTATACATGTAGAAAATGGTACATTGCAATGCACTGTGTCAATCATCCGTGCAGGTATACCTTTTTAAAATCTATATTGTGGCTAAACAAAAAAAGATTACACCTCTGAAACTTTTATGTTTTAGTTAACATGTGGGAGATTACATTTCAAACAAAGTCATTTTAAGGTTACGTGATCCACAAGGTCAATTTCAAGGCCATAACAAAGGCCAAAAAGTACCCCAACATTTTCCAATCTGAACAATAATGACAGATTTGGAATCCATGTCAAATTACCTTTCCAACAATACCAATTTTATGAAGATTGGCTCAGTAGTTCCTGAGATTTTGGCCGAAAATCTCAAAATTTGGGGGGCCGTATCTCCCACACCACTGGTTCAATTGGTCTAAAATTTTAGTGGGATCCCAGTCAACAAATACACCAAGTTTCATAAAAATCTGAGACAGTCGGGTTTAACCCATTGGGTGATTAGACACAGAATGACCCAATAGTCTTTTCCCATCGTTACACGAGTGTAAACAAAACTGTCAAATACTTGTTGCAGGGCTCGACCTTAGCGGTAGCCCGGGGTGTTTTGGCTACCGATTTCTCATACGGACTACCAGTTGTCTAACCCAGGTAGTCCGCAGGGCTACCAGATGTTTTGACATGTTCAGTCACTCCACAATCAGCAAGACGTTTAAGTCATCGGTGTCTGAAATTCCACCCTAGTCTAACCAACAGTTGGCGGTTGAGTAATTTTGACAATCAACAATACGGCCCGTTGTTTTGACGCCAACTTATAACTAATGCCTTGTATTATCAAGACTATTTGCCGCCAGCTGAAGTCTAAACTAAACCATAACTCAATCGCTGTTTATTTTCTTCCAGCCTACCTAAGCAGATTATCAGATTATTGTTTACAAAATCAAAATCTATTATTATGTTAAAGACATGTAAAAATTGACAAATGTTTTCAATGTTACAATTATTAATCTTTCTTACAAATTATTTTTAATTAAATCTCTCTTATCGTTTACTATTGCTTTGCATAATATCCTCGTTCAAAATGGCATCTGGTCGTGTCACGTGATAACACAAACACACATGGCGATCCCCTGTTTGGCTCACGGCATTTACATGTTTATTGTCATCAATAAAAACTGCTATTGTTTTAGAATAAAGGCAAGTTTTGTTAAGATTCTTTGAAATGACACCTATTAAAGATAGTTGAAGCCATTTTAATATTTAAAATATGTAATATCGAGCTTCATGATCGTACGATTAGCACATTAAAATACTTTTTCTTAAGAATCACATTTTCTTTTTACATCCGTTCGGACTAAGTTCTGCACGTGAAAAGCGTATGAAGTGTTTCAATAATATTCTGTATGCCCTTCATTACGAGATTAGGTCTTAAAAAAAAAAAAAAAAAAAAGCGGGGTTTGGGTGGTAGTGGTTTCCGACCAGTAGTTTAATTATTATTATTATTATTATTTTATATATATATATATATCCCAGTATATTGCTCATAATTTTAAAAACAACCACCCTAAAACAATACGTTTAAATAACAAATATATAACTTTGAGTTTTTTTTTTCTTCCTTTTTTCAAATTGTGGGGCTACCAATTTTTACTGAGGGCTACTAGATTTTATAACCTAGTAGCCCGGTGGGCTACCACTGAAAAAACTTAAGGTCAAGGCCTGTTGTTGTCAGGGAAAGATAACTCAAATTTTTACCGATAACTCCGTATATCGCAAATAGCGAATATGCCTGCAAGAAACTTGGCTAGGAAATGGCTCCAGTAACAATAAAACTAAAAAACCCAAAACATTCAAAACTCCAGGCTATTCAACTTACTATAAAAATAGAGAAAACAGTACCAGAGGGGGAATAGCCACCTTAATCAAAAGTAACATACCGCATAGTGAAATTAAGTACAAATCTATTAACACTAACTTAGATGATAAAATGTCTATAGATGTCATCAATGTCTATAGCCCCGGGAACAGCCCATAATCAACTAACCTTAAATCATTATAATAAACTTAAAACAAATAATAATCTAATAATAGTAGATTTTAATATTCATAACACAATGTGGGGAGGTCAGCACTCTTGATGCACAGGGAGACATACTAGAGAAATTCAATAATACACACAATCTAGTATGTCTCAACGATGGCAGTAATACTTTTATCCACGATTATCTGGGCACATCCGCCATCGACCTATCACCTCTAACAACATAGGTGCAAATGCCCAATGGGAGATGTTAGAAGAGTTCAACAGCAACCACTTCCCCATTCTAACCAGCTATAAATGTAATACTACTTATACAGAAGAAAAATGTATACCTAAATTTAAATTTAGTAAAGCTAACTGGGCTGGCTTTACAAGCAACTGTAGCAAAATTAAGTTAGAAAATAGCCTAAACATTGACAACGCCACTAATAAACTTACTAATAAAATAATAGAATATTTCTAAAACTAAACCCTTCAATAAAAACAGACCAGTTAATTGGTGGATGGACGAGATTAAATCCAAATGCGGCTTTAGGAACAGGATGCGTACTTTATAAAACAAACAGGGAAACAAGACTATCACACTAAATATAAAATAGCCAAAAACGAAGTAGGTAAGATTATCATCAATGCTAAACAAGCCAGCTGGAATAAATTTTGAGGTGAAATTAACAATAGAACATCTATTAGCGAAATGTGGAAAACAATTAAGGCCATTCAAGGACAATGCGCTAATTCCACAGTCCTTCAAAAACATAAAACAACTTCTAATAAACAAAAGGCCGACCAATGTTTGAGAAATTTAAGAAAGATAACTCTCTACCAACTAATGATACTAAAATGGCAAATCACCCAACTACTGATAACTTAGAATTTAATAAACCGATAACAATGTTAGAATTAAAAACAGCTCTTAAAGCAACAACAAAAAAAGTACTGCCACCAGGCCTGATCAAATAAGCTATACACTACTTAAGCACATGCCGGACGTAGCCCTAGAGATAGTGTTATCGCTCTTTAACCAAATTTGGAGGGAGGGCCAAATGTCCACTGCATGGAAACATGCAGAATGCTTTAGTCTCCCTAAAGTGGGGAAAAAAACACTCCCTCCCAGGGAGTTATAGGCCAATAACACTCACATCCACATGTGCAAAAGGCTAGAAACTATCATCAATAAACGACTTAACAAATATCTACTAGAAAATAAATTAATAACCAATGTACTAAGTGGATTTAGATCTAAACATTCAACAATAGACCAAATGGTCAAGACTTCAAAATAGTATTAATAACGCCTTTTCGTAAATCTCATAAAGTATTAGCAATATTCATAGACATTGAAAAAACATTTGATATGGTATGGTGTCAAGGCCTACATAATAAACTACAAACCAGTGGTATTAAAGGCACTATGTTTAATTTTAACAATCACTACTCAAATAGAACCGAAATAATAAATGGAATACCACAAGGTTCGGTCCAACCTTATTTAACATTTTCATTAATGACATAACTAAAGCACTTAATGCTAATAAAAAACCTAAAACAACCACTCCTTTAAATACAGCATTTTTTGCTGATGTCTATGCCATCTGGTGCACAGGCAATGCACCCACTAATCTATTTAGTTTAATGCAGGCTGATATGGATATATTAAATAAATGGCCCTGGACTGGGGCATTAAGTTATCAGAAACTAAAACTGTCTATATGCTCTTCAATAACGTCAAAAAACTAGATAATTATACATTAATTTCAAATGGTAAACTAACTGCGAGAGTTAAAAAATATTAAATTTCTAGGTGTTACCGTCAATTCAAAACCAACCTTTAGCGATCAAATTAATGACATAGTTAAAAGCTCAAAAATACACTCTAAACCTACTAAGAGTAATCTCAGGTACCAGCTGGGGAGTGCAAATAGAGGCAATGCTTATGGTTTACAAAGCATGTATACTCTCCAGGATAGACTATGGAGTCCAAGCCTACAGTTGCGCCTCCCCAAAACCACTGCAGAAACTAAATATCATCCAAAACCAAACTCTTAGAATCATAGCTAACATTATGCAACTAAAATATCGCCACAATCTTCAACATCTTAATTACTATCTAAAAATCCATTCACTTAAACTAGATCACCCAGTTCAGGAAGTTACTCCTATTTTTTTTTAACACATTATAAGTACGGTTATATCGGCATCGGACATATGGTTATGTCGAGAAAACCCCCAGTGGTTATGCTGACGGGGATCGATCCTAGACCAACCGCGCATCAAGCGGGCACTGTACCACTGGGCTATGCTGCCCGCCCTTACTCCTATAATAGCAAAACCAGGTCTAGAATTTAAAAGCAATAAAAACCTCAATGACTCGTTCGCCATTAAAGCTAGTAAAATAGAAATAGAAGTAGGAATAGAACACCCCAGTGGCGCTATACCGCCTCACCCAGCCAGCTGAATGCAATACGCCATACCTAATTAAAAAATCAACAGACGCTACTCAATTTCCACCATTCCTTTTTGAAGCCGCAGCTAATGAAAACTATCCTGAGCATATCCACATCTATACAGATGGCTAAAAAACCCACAGATAACGGTAAGGTTGGCTTCACCGTAGTTGAAGAAAAAATATCAAAACACTCTAAAATAGTTAAATACTCTAGGCTGTCAGATAACTTACCAGTCTATACAGCAGAACTGACAACCATCTATGAAGCTCTAATTTGGATCAAATCACAAAACTACTCTAAAAGCGTTATCTTCTCGGATATTCAAACGAATAGAACAACCAGACCAGATAGACTTGCAGCTATCCACAATAAACTTCAAGAACTAAACGAATATTTGAATGGATCCCTGCTCGCGAAGGAATCATTGGCAATGAAATAGCTGAATATGGAGCCAAAACTGCACTCTCAATCACTAGTAAAATTACAACACTACCTTTAGGAATTTCAGAACTCATGTCCAAAGCAAGAAAACACTACATCAACCAATGGCAATCTAGCTGGGACCAAACAAATAACATATGTCATTATAACATCAACCCACAGTCAACTCAATCAGGCCTAAACACCTAAACGCCTATGTGGATAAATTAATTACTAAACTAAGAATAGGTAGATCTATGCAACTTAACAGCTACTCATACGCTAAAATAAAAACTGACTGTGGATGCAACACCCAGGAAGATATGAAACACTATCTCTTGGAATGCACGCTGCACAACAGTAAAAAAAAAAAAAATGCTAGAATCCTTACCCGAAGCCAACCAAAATAGAATAATTACTCCAAACTAATTAATCCAAATAAACTTCATAAACTTAAAACCTTTAAAGCAGTGTACCAGTTCGTCCAGTCCACCAAACCAAAACTATAATACCCTACTGGGCTCCTGATATACGCTACAAAGCATTAATAAAAAAAAAAACAATCAGAGTAAAGAAATCAAGTCCTCTGGATGGAAGAGCGACCTTAAGCACTCGACCTGACACGCATTTCAATCCAGAGACCAAAGAAGGGTGAGTAGCGATATATAACCATAAATAGCTAATTAGAAAAATGCTTAAAACTTGTCTCGTCTGTGACTCCCTAAACAGAGGAGCGACACTATGCAATCAATCATGATATGCACTCCAATCTGGGCAGAGAATGGCAAAATGAACCCCCAAGCATATTTACCACCAAAATAGTTAATATAAGCAATTAATAAAAATAGCAAATCAATCTAAAACCAACTGCCTTTACGTCTCTAGAATGGAGGAGCAACCTTAAGCACTCGACCAAATATGCACTCCAAACTGGGGATCAACGGAGGACCGGTAGCAGATTACTAAAACTACCAACTAGGATACCGATTGGCTTGCTTCACCTGTGACTCCCCTGTTGGAAATGCGACCTTAAGCTCTCGACTGGACAAAGCCTACCAACTTGGGGAGAGAACGGTGAAGTAACAAGAAACGTATCATATTACTGAAGTATTGATAACCAATGAATAGAATGTCGCTCAACCCACCTCACCTGTGACTCCCGTTGCAAATGTGACCTTTAGCTTTCGACCAGACAAAGCATACCAACTTAGAAAACGGTAGGGTGACGAAATTAATAAACCAAGTTGGATATTGTTCCACCCGACCTGCCCTCCAGATGGAATAGCCATCTTAAGCACCGACCATAAAATAGGCATTTCATATGAAGGGAACAGCGGGTGGGAGCACCAATGTTCCCAACCAGGATAATTATACATAAATAATTGTAAATAACTATTCATACTCTTATGATTGGCAACTGGTAATTAACACTTTCAAATATCTAGTGGCCCTTAAAACATTATCGGGGCTGAATAACAGTACAAATGTGGAAAAAGTATTTCCGCATTCCCCGGGGGTTGAAATGGACCCCATCCACCATAAAGTCATCTGGATACCAGGTCAACATCAGCACCAAACTCCATCATATGGCCTTCTTCAACCGCCTGTTCTTAAAAATCCCCCGACGGCAAATCTCCATCACGCTCACACGATCCACCCCTTCATCCAGCAAGCATCGTCGCAGCAACAGCAGGCACTCAACTAGCTCATTCGGGATTGTTTCCAGGCATATATCGTTACTGCCTAGGTGAACTATCACCAATGACGGCTTGTAGTCTAGCATGGTCTGAATCAGATCATCCAGTATGTGGTCCAACCGCATACCACCTCTGCCAAAAGCGACAAATCTGCATATGCTCCCCCAACCGCCTCACGTAACTGCTACCAAATATGGCTACCTTCATGCTGTAAGTGAATCAATTAGCCAATCAACACCACCAAGCAACCAATAAGGACAGAATATCGCTAATTATCACCCTTCTTTTTCTCGGCCATACCATTGGTCCAATCCAGCCAATCACAGACAAGAATTTATATGTACATCATCATGCACATTAAATGCCTGCACCTGCACCATGCGCTGCCAATAAAATGTTTTAGCAAAAGGTGAGTCACTTAGGTCAACAGATGAAAAAGCAGATATCCAGACACAACTCCAGCTCCACCACAACCAGTTAGAAACAAGTAAGAGTTTCTAGTTACCATTAGCAATAATATTAATTATACATTAGGGGGCAGGAATCAAAATTTCTGAAAAGTAAATGTATGCAACTTGCCAATTAGTTGTCTGTCTGTCTTTCTTAATACAACCTACCTGTAAGAACAATTTTTATTCGTAGCAAAATTAGAACATGCTAGAGCACTCTGCTTTTTAACCAAAACTCACACTTTAAGGGAGAAATCCTTTAAAATTAAATTATTTAGCTAGGCTAGTATAACTCCACTTCAGTCATTGTCTTTCATTATAAGCCAAGGATGGGGGGAGGGGGGGTTGGCTCTGAAAAGACTGTTGGTGCATTACACTAGAGTAGGGACTTAGGACAATAAGAACAACCATAACACCAAATTACGATTTACACAAAGATAGCATGCAACCGCAACAGTACATAGGGTGCATTGACTAATGATAACAATGCACCTTCCCTCATTTAATGGCCCAGCACGCACTCTAATAAGGAGTCGCACTCTAATAAGGAGTTGGACAAAAGAATACCGGCTCAGAGTACACAACTGCACTGCACCCAGGGGAACCTCGACAAAAGAATACCAGCCTACCCGACCCAACCCCCAAATTGCTGCTGGTAGTCTAATCAGTACAATCCCATGGGTTGTCATGCCATGACCAGAAGCAATCAGGCCCTTTTTAAGGGCCCTGTGGGCAACCTAGGTAGACACCACAGAATCAACTAGGTCTAAATTAATGAGCTACTCTCGACTTAAAAATCAAAACCTATACTAGCTCCAGAAACTTTCCTTTTGACAGACTGTTCAAAACTGCGCTAAAATTCCTCAATCAAAATTGCACACCTTTTTCTCTTTGGCATATGAATTACTGCCAGTGCAGGCGGTCCCTCCTCTCCCACCCCCACCTTTCCTGTCGTGGACAGAGAAGCCGGCCGAGGCTGGCCCCTGCGCCCAGGACAGGCTTGCGCTACAACAGCTTGTTCTGAATGTGCACGAAAAACCCTATGACATGACATGACAATCAAAAAGAGTAGCCCATGAAGTGGCGACAGCAGGTGTCCTCTCAATATCTGTGTGGTCCTTAACCATACATGTATGTCGGATGCCATATAACTAAATAAAATGTGTTGAGTGGATCGTTAACTAAAACATTTCCTTCTTTCCTTTATGATAAATTTGGAAAACTTTCAACACTGAACAAAAAAAAAAAAGAGTCCTCAAAACTAACATTCTGGATAATGAAGTGTGATATCTTGCCCTTTGACATGGAAGTAATCACCCATTCATACTGCCCAATGTTTTGCACATGATTGGTCAAAAATAATGATAATTGCTTTGCTAGAGTCTAGGGTCAATTTCAGTGAGAAATACCTGGGAATTTTTAATTGAGAGGATTTGTGCTTGACAACAATGGCAGAACATCACAATTATTTATGAATTGATAGCTGATTATGAGTTAATTTGATGATAAATTTGACCATTTTATTAACAAGAAAGATCACATCTGGTGACAAATGTATGTTGCTTTACCACTTTTTGAGCATAATTTTAAACAATATTAATTGCTCTAAAATATCATAAAAATCACAAAAATAATACTTAATGGTTGTAAAAAAATCCTGTTGATTAATAAGGACAGTTGACCACCTAATACCGGTTGATCTACACTGTATTACATTATGTGGGATAACAATCTTTAAACAGATATGGTCATTAATTGAGCAGGTTTGACTGTATAGTATGATGACTCAAGTTACTGAGCATTTACTTTACCTGGAACTCAGTGCTGTGTTGCACTAATTTTTCCCTCTCTTTTCGACTCTTCAATGGAGGTAGAACATTGAGAAATTTCCTCAGCAGGTCAAGGTTTTTACCATTCACGCTGGATACCATAAAGATGGGTGTTATACTGTAAAAGAATGATATAGTCCAAAAATTTAAAAAAGAAAGAGCACATTGTACATAACACAAATAAGTAACACTGTAAATTTACGTTAGTCCTGATGTTTGTCACTAAAAAAAACCTCATAAACATTTGAAGCCTAGCGCACAAGGTATTTGTTATATCGGTCACAATGAATGAATGAATGAATGTATAATGACACCCCAGCACGAAAAATACATCGGCTATTGGGTGCCAAATTATGGTTAATGCAACAACAAAAAGATGAACAACATCAAGGTAAAAATTCAACAGTCAGAGAAAACCACAGTGCAAAGAACTGTGCAAAAAATTCAAATATCACAGACAGATAATATTAAAATTTAGAGTAAAAGTTTGTATCATGTAAAAATTGTAAAACTAATTATGGATGGAATCGAAATGATTCCATCACAATGCTTTGTCCAAATATATCTTTTCGAGTTTCACGCAGATGCTTACACTCCACCAATATGTGGCGCAACGTCAGAGTACACTGACAATGCGCACATTGAGGTGGAGGATCTTTCTTTAAGATAAACGAATGGGTGAAATATGTATGGCCAATGTGATAACGACACAAGATTACCTCATCCCCCCTGCATTGTCTATAGGAGGACTGCCACTCTCCCAAGACTTGTTCGTAATCACACCGTCCCAATCATGTTGCCAAGTCCAAAAGATAAAATGGCTTGTTTAAAATCAGTATAAGGCACATCAACCCTGGCATGAGGCACAGCTGCCTTTTCATTACCCCTAATACCAACATGGCTGGGCACCCAACATAATACAACATCTTTATGGGCAATAGATAAAAAGACACATCTTCGTATCACCATCCCAATTAAGGGATGGTCCAGCTTCATATTGCGCAAAGCTTGGAGACACAAAAGTGAGTCGGTAAAAATTATAAACTTGGATGCATTCGAATCCTTTATTTCCTCTAAGGCTTTAATGACTGCCCGAATTTCAGCACTAAAGATCGATGCCGATCCGGGCAGTCTCATGGAAATGATAGTGTCTGATGGAAAAACTGTAGCACAAGCCACAGAATTCCCATCCTGTGATCCATCTGTATACACAGGAATGTAAGCAAGGTACTTGTCTTGAATTTCCATGAAAAACTGTTTATAAACAACAGCATCTGTAGAATCTTTCTTCAGCTGCACCAACTCAAACATAATCTTAGGTGGTGTAATACACCAAGGTGGTAAAACAAAATATGAAGGACTTTCCTAAGTGTCAGTTAAATCAATGGTGGAAAGCGATAAAAACAAAACTGCTTAATGCGAAGACCGAATGTACGAATAGCATTTGGCCTTGCATCAAACAACAATATATTTGTTAGCAAACACAGCATCATGTGTAGGATGTGTCAGTAATGAGATAATTTTGGTGGCATACTGCAGAAAAAGTTTTGCACGTCTAGCACCCAAACAAGGTTCGTGTGCATCAACGTACAAGCTCTCTACAGGAGATGTTCTAAATGCACCAAGACAAAGCCTAAGCCCCTGATTGTGTATAGGATCTAGCATCTGCAATTAAGACTTGCGTGCCGACATATACACAATGCATCCATAATCAAATTTTGATCTAATTAAAGATCTATACAGATGGAGCATAACCATTCGGTCTGCTCCCCATTCTGTATTACCAATAACTTAAAATATTCAGAGCTTTCAATCTATAGGAAATCTGAAAATCATCGAAATATAACGAGTAATCCATACCAGGTGTTAAACACTGGGTGATGCTGTTAATTTTCACAGAAACTAAGAGTTACAGATAAGATACTACCTTGAGTCACACCCATCTGCTGTGGGTGGATGTCGGACAAAGTCGACCCCACCTGGACTTGAAAAGATCTATCTCTTAAAAATTGAGATATAAAAACAGGAAGTCGACCTCTAAGGCCCATGCCATGGAGCTCATTTAAAATCCCATACTTCCACGTTGTATCGTAAGCTTTCTCCAAATAAAAAACCACTGAAACCCAAGCACTGATTATGGATGAAAGCTTCCCTACAAAGGGTTTCAAATCTAACAAGATGATCAACCATGCTACATCTAGATCGGAGCCCACATTGCACGTTAGTGAGCAATTTGTGAGATTCAAGATACCAGACAAGTCTACGATTGATCATTCATTCCACAGTTTTACAAATGCAACTTGTCAAAGCGATAGGGTGATAACTAGTAGGATTGGTTGGATCCTTACCTGGCTTGGGAATAGGAATAATAATTGCTTTCCTCCAATCAGAAGGAAAGTCTCCAGAAATCCAGATGTTATTAAAAATATTCAAAAGAACCATCAAAGATGATTCAGGTAAATGTTTTAATAATTGATAATGAATTTCATCCAGTCCTACTGAAGTATCATGCGCTCTACGAAGAGCATCCTGCAATTCCTCCATAGAGAAATGCCTGTTGTATACCTCAGCATTTTCGGATGAAAAATTAATGGACTGCTTTTTAGCTTTAGTTCTGGCAGATGTAAAAGCATCTGTACTGAAAGCAGAAGATGAATTATGAGAAAAATTGTCTGCCAATGCATTGGCAATGTCACGATGAGATGTGACATTTGTGTCATTAACAGACAAATGATGAACTGTATTATTGGATTCTTACCTTTGATTTTATGGATCCTATTCCAGATAGATTTTACTGATGTTTGTGAATTCAACTTGTAGACAAAAGTTCTCCAAGATGATTTCTTACTGTCTAATCTCTCCGAGAGCCTTAGCCCTAGCAATTCAAAATGCATCCAGGTTGTCTGTTGTATGTTCAAGTTCGAACTGCTCAAGCAACCTGTTTCGCTCCTTGAATGCATATTTGCATTTATCATTAAACCATGCTTTATTGAAACGCTTTGGCACTGCCAAAGTCTTAGGAATAGTTTCATCTGCAATGTCCTTCAAGATGGAAGTGAACAAAGACATGGGATCATCAGCATCAGTAATGGCAAATCGAGTGCTGCACAGATGCTGAAACTGACCCCAATTTGCCTTCACCAACTTCCACCTTTGAACCCTTTCAAGCGATGGTGGTCCATCATTCTTCAAAATAATGGGAAAGTGGTCGCTACCACAAAGGTCTGAACCAACTTTCCAGGAGAAATCAAGAAAAAGTGAAGGACTACAAAGGGTTAAATATATAGAAGTAGAAGTAAAAGAACCACTTGCAGAATGAAAATATGTATGACTTTGATCATTAAATAAAAGTAAGTCATTTTGAGAATTAAGTCTTCTAATTGTTTACCTCTAATATTGACATCCTCACATCCCCACAAAGTGTGATGACCATTAAAATCTCATAACAATGAAGGGAGTGGGGAGCTGGTCAAGAAGAAATGTAAGTAAAATGGTTTCGAGGAGGTAAATAAACTGAGTATAGAGCTATAGTTTTATGAGAGAATGGGAAATTGCCACTGGCATCCTTTCCATCATACCAATGGGTCTTCTGACATTGCTATTAGAGCTTCTCCCTTGAACAAATCAATCTCAAATATAGCCTGTTCCATATTTGACTTCTGGGGTAACATCTCCTCCTTTAAGAAAACAACATCACCCAAAATGGAGGCTATTGGGCTTCTCCGTTGCTGCTCGCTTGACACAGAAATGTATATTTTGAGTTGCAATGTTTCGGCAGATCAATCGAACCAGAGGTTATTGGCCGAGGTGTTTTGAACGATAAGCCTAAATATTCCAAGTTCAGGGAAAAACAGCAAAGTGCAATTCTCACTTGTTGGTTTATTTCTTTGAAGATTATAGCTGTAGCCATATTCCAACGGAAATGAACAATGACTAATAATGTGTAAGTAACAACACATTTACTTATAATTACTGTTAACTGGTAAATTTTATTGACTCTTAACGTGTTTTGTTTAGAAGTTAAGAATCAAGTATAACTGACCTATCACTTAGTATGCCAACAAGTAACCCGACTACGCTTGACGTGTTTGATACATTTTTTGTTATCACCAATTAATAAAATGATAGGCGGTTTTTGTTTGTTTGTTTGTTTGCCTATTTCAAGTAAAATAAGATACAAGTAAAAAATAGCTTGTAAAAATTGCAATATGTAAAACTGTATACCGGATTATCGTTGTAGCACTAGTTAATTGCATATGAAAACAAAAGAAATCTAGAAAATTTCATCGTAAAATGTTCCACAAACCTTTAATATTTCAACAGAAACAATCAGATCTTGTATTTTAAGGTGTGCGGGTGCAAGCACGTTTGTACAGCGCACATAATTTCAATCTGGCATGTGTGAAAAATAACGCACATTACACTTAACACACAGTGCACATAATATTGTATTTTGATGGCCACTATTTACCTTATGTAGCTGGATAGAAAGATTTTATAATACCAGAAAAAAAATTTGCTACACAAATTGAAAAACACAGATTTAACAGACATATTCGAAGACATACCAATCGGATTTAAACTTCTTTGCCTATTTAATTTTTTTTTGGATTAGAAACAGTCCTCTTTTGTAAGGTAATAGATCACAATGTCTGATAAGGATAATTCATTTATACTGTTCATATAGTTATCACAAAACGAGAAAAGGGATTGAATTAAATTAATGGCAATCGTTTAATTTTAGACGGAATAATAAAAAGAAGGAAAAGAAATGATAATAGGTATGTAGGAATAAGCCTTGGTATTTGTTTACGTCTATTTTTTATTTTTTTTATCTTTAAAAAAAATATAATAAAACTTCATTTAAATATTTGTATTTTAGCCAGAAGTTAATGAATGTGCATATGCTATTTATATATGTATATATGTACACACTGTAGTAACAGTAATCAGTGATCATTGCTGACTATTTAATTTTTGTTTCATTTGTTAGAAAGTCACAGACCATGTGACTGGAACATGATTTGATGTGCAGTACTTTGGGGCATATTGACCAATCAGAGCTATAGGGGTTAGATTTTTTTAACTCTTGGAATTCTACATGCACACACTGGTCTACCTGACAACTTATTATGCAATGAAGATGATATCTAAAATGATGGGTTTTTTAATTATCTTTATTATGGCATACCATGTTGGAATAAAATGCTTTGTAATGACAGATTTTGTATATTGTTTTATCAACAACGTGGGGTCCGTTCTAGATCAATGATGCAACGCTGTATCAATATAAAATTGTATGCTTCAAATTATCTGAATAGTACATATCATAATTAAATAATCAAATTGTCTGTATCAGTGTATACATGTCATAATTATATTTCTGTAGTGCTACTTCTGAAACTTTTTAATAAATTTTAACTCCATTCTTGAAAGGGAAAAGAAATCGGACAACACTAATGAACCAAACATAAAATTAGAAGAAAACATTATTGATTTATTGGTTAATTTGTGCAACATACATGTACATGTATCTCTGCATTTACATGTACCAATTACTTCATAAATTAATGCTTGGTTTTCAGCATTTTGATGAGTGCGATTTTTCACTCATCTAAGTGTTTTGAGGGGTGCGATTTTTCACTTGTATTTATTTTCAAAAGCCAAGGACTGAACAATTGTAATTGCACAGAGAACAAACCAGAATGTTCTATGTTGGTTAAAAACAAATATTAAAAGAAGAGAAAAGTAAAAGTGGTTACTAAAACAGGCTATGTACATTGTTGACAAACTACGAATGCTTGCTCAAGTGTTCAGTCAGGAGATGTGATTAGTCCTTTTTTACAAAATCACTCAAAACAATACTGACAACGGAACTCCGTTTAAGAAAAACTCAAAGACTCAACAGGCACAAGACATCATGCCTCCCAAGAAGTGCTCAAGAAAAAGGGCAAATAAACACAGAGGTGCCAGGACTACTGAAGAAGAAGGTCCTGCTGGCCATGGTGATCGCCAAGAAGAAATCCCTGGTGGTGGACCTGATGGTGGAGTGCATGCTGCCCAAAGTCAAGAGAATAAAGGTCCTCAAGACCAAGGTGAAGAGGATGAATCAATTATCAATTATTTTTACAACATTCATACTGTTTCTAGAATAATATAGACATCTGGAGTGGGGAAGGCAGTCTAGTGGGGG
>JAECMU010108960.1:0-12957 GCA_016106625.1 Dracogyra subfuscus
GGCGCAAGGGATAATTAAACCCTATCTGGCCTAACAAATGTTCCCATGCCGTTGCCTGGCCTCGAACCTATGACACCGAATCGCCCGCAAATTACAATACTAACCACGATGCGCCTTGAGCTATCCATACATCCATTACATCCATACATCTGTTTAACTCAACCACATGCATTGGGCCTACAATCAACGCGGTCGGTATGTATGCATGTATGTATGTATGTATGTATGTATGTATGTATGGGATCTAACATGATCATTCAACATGTGGCCGGGAGAAAGTGAGGCTACTCGTACCGATTAATTAAGCAGCAAGGTATTTTTAATATGCATAAGAATGCCTTTAACGTATCACAAGTGAGTCCACGTTTCCAGCTATTACTCTGTTCAGAAGGCTGGAAATGTGTGTGTGGAGGGGGGGGGGGGGTTAACGAATTTGAAAACAAAACATATTATATTATATTGCAACCTGTATAATATTTAGATTTATTACCTACAAGATAAACGTTCTACAATTACAAATTTAAGTACAAACTCACATAATTTATATATTGAAACTGTAAGATTTATAAATATACTGCTCCTTTTGTCCAAATGTAAGTGAAGCAGAAATGTTTTATTTAACTATGCACTCGACACATTTTATTTACGGTTATATGACATTAAGGACCACACAGATATTTAGAGAGGAAACCCGCTGTCACCACTTCATGGGGTACTCCTTTCGATTAGTAGAAAGGGATCTTTCATATGCACCACCCCACAGACAGAGTAGTACATACCACGGCCTTTGATATACCAGTTGTGGTGCACTGGCTGGAACAAGAAATAGCTCAAACATGAGTGAAGCAGAAATGCACTTCGTATTATTTTAACAAATGTCAGACTGAAATAGTCAGACACAATAGTAAACATGCTAAAGTTGATATCTGTCATATCAAACTTCTGTTCACTTTTAACATTAATGTTAATTAACTAGTTTGTATGTATGTGTGGAACACGCTGTGGACTGATCGTTAATCCAAACGGACATACTCGTATTCGGAAATGTCGTATTTTAACATGAAATTCGAAATGTTTTCGGGGAGCATACCCCAAAGTTCGGGTCCTTAAATACATGCATTTTTACCCCCTAACAATCGAACTCGCAGTGCGCCCTACACCCACCCCTACTTTTTAAGACACTCAGCTGTCTCTGGCTGGTTAGGGCGGGCAAAGTTGGGTGTTCTACCAGTCTTTGATAAAGATAAAAAAAAAAAAAAAGAAAAAAGAAGAAGAAAGAAAACCACACCAGTTTTCTAATCGACATTATTTATTAATAACCTTATGCAAAACTGTATAGCATTCAACCAAATGCGCCATTACATATATTCCAATAAGCTGTAATCAGCAATATAATGATACTGTTTTTAATACAAATACCACTACCTTTACATTTTTCTTTTTGCAATAAGTAAACACATTTTTCAGCAATTCTATATTACCCGTCTAAAAACAACCATACAATGTATGTACAGACACCTCAAACATAGGGGGGGGGGGACTTTACGAAGTTTGTTTTTCGTAAACGCTGGTGTTTAAGCATTGTATATGACATAAACAACCTTTGCATATTCGGCCCAAGAAGGCCACATTCAGTATTCTCCGTTTGTACTCGTGCAAAAATAGGCACCGACTTGTTCCTAGTCATAGCACCTGACAGTGGTTTGTGGTTGAATACGCTCTGTTCTAGCTTATGTTGGACTGTCTTATACATAGGTGTGATAATGAATATGCCATTTGAAGATTTGTAATTGTCATAAATGATGCGGATTCTGCTACGATCAATATTATAAAAAACACTGGTTTTTGAAGGTGAAGTTACCCGTTTCAAGAAATTGTCTGTATTTATCAGCCAACTTCTGGTTATATGACAAAAACAAAACTAATAATGCTATTTGGTTACCAATTCCATCTGGGAGGCTAACTGAAAATCCAAACACCAGTACATGAACAAATTATAATATAGTATCTGGCTAAATCACCATTCTAACTAGAACTAAAAAAGAAAAGAAACTTATAGTATCTATGTGCAATAACGCATAAAAACATATCAAATCTCTTTTATTGTATAGGCAAAATAAAAACTAATAAAGCTATCTGGTTACAAATTCAAAACTTAATTTTCATATGGTACATTCACAAGAATACGCCATGTTGAAAAATAGTAGTGTTGTTCCTTGGTGGTGTTTCATGCTGATCATTGCGGTGTCGCATTCAGTATTCTCCGTTTGTACTCGTGCAAAAATAGGCACTGACTTCCGTTGAAAATGAAATGAATAAATAACTGGATTGCATTGTTCCTAGTCATAACGCATAAAAATATGTCAAATCTCTTTTATTGTATAGGCAAAATAAAAACTAATAAAGCTATCTGGTTACAAATTCAAAACTTAATTTTCATATGGTACATTCACAAGAATACGCCATGTTGAAAAATAGTAGTGTTGTTCCTTGGTGGTGTTTCATGCTGATCATTGCTGTCTTACAAGTCCACAAACCATGGTTTAAAAGAACCTTTCTCTGCAGCTGGAAACTGTAATAAAACACAGTCTAAAAGTAATATTAGGTCTGGTTTTGACCCCCAAAAAGAAGTAAATACTCCATCCTTCCCAGCCCAAATTTGATAATACTACCAGAAATAACGTAGCACAACAGCAATACAATAACATCAATTGCATGTGATAAACATTTAGATATCTGTGAATGATTGATGGTGAAAATCTCTAAAGAGTTTCATATAAAATGGTCTAATATTAAAACATTATCAACATCAGTTCTTAAATTAAACTAAAACATGAAACAATAACAATGTTTCTCAACAAGAAGCACAAACCAGTACAGGACACCGTGACACATTCTATAACCCTGGGTGTGTGGTGAGTAACATTGTGTTATTATAACACTTATTTTACTGTTGAGTAAAATTTAAAATTGAGTCGAAATAGGTTATGCTGATGTGTGAGTATGTGTTGGGTGTGATGGGTATATATCAGGCACGGCGGAACAAGAGAGGGCTGAACCCAATAATTCTGAAAAAAGTATTAGTAGTAAATCTTGAGGCAGAGATGAAATGGTATTTCACGACATCTAGTTTTAAAGCTTATAGTGGGTAGCAAACACCCCGAATCACCCTACAAACTTTGCTTTGCGTCCCCGATCTTAATCAGCACCCAGACACCCCACACTCCCCAATGTCTACTTGCTTCCTCGGTATCTGTATATAATCTATCTTCCGGCTATGCAACGCTTGTAGTTGCTGAAACCTGGTATAGATCGTGAAAGAGGAAACTTCTACCAAACAAGAGCAAGAACGTCAGTATCCAATAACACACATGTAAATACAATACCTGTTTAGAAAACCTGTCTTGACATGCCATTCTGATTTTGTCTGGTGTAGCTGGACTGTCGATCCTGAAGTAGCCAGTGATGCCCTCATCAGCACGGGCAGACGCTATGGCATCCTTGATGGCAAAGAAAATTGACGATCCCAAGAACAGTGGAGGTTCACCAACTCCCTAAACGAACAAATATTATAATTCTGGTGTCCGAATTGATTTATTATAGGATGCTAATCAAGATTCCATTTTACATCAAATTTATATCCCAAACCAACCAACTTTAAACTGCCACAAGGGAAGTAAACATGATGGGAATGGCAGCCAGTTTCTTATCCTATCCTAACAATGATATTTCTGAACAAAATTGCCCAGTGTCATACATGAAGGAATGGGTTTAAAACAACATGGAAGTTTTTTTGTTGCAGAGAAAGGGTATGTTGTCCAAGTGATATGCATAGATTTCGTACACATCAAAATATATGTGGAACAATATGGCTAATTATATACGTGTGGCATCTCACTTACGTTTTCACACTTAATTGCAATTGAAAACATTTAAGGGTGGAAATAGTTGTCAATAAGTAACAACAATCTGATTTCATAGATAAAAAAAAAACATTTCATGGCTGCCAGGTCTATTTGTTGTTCCAACAAACCTTAGAAGAAAAAACTGCTTCATCATTCCGACTTCCTTTCAGAAGATGGACGTTCATCTCCACGGGAACATTCCTGAATGACGGAATTTTGTAAGTACTCGGACCTTGTGTCAGAAGAACTCCTTCTGGGTTGATTTTGTAATGCTCCAAACAAAACAACCCGTATCCCTAAACAAAAATAAAAGGCAAACTTTTAAAACATTTAATTCATATTTGCATTTTACGTTGTAGACCTGAACTTGGAATCAGCATATACAGTCTATATAATGTGTAATAATTGTAACGGCATTAAGCGTTCTGATAGTACTATCAAAGCAATACATGTTCTTTACAAGGCCCAGCACAGTTTCATATGTCCTAAGTCCAAAGGCCATAACGCTGTCAAAAATGAACAAATCCCCATTAAAGTCAAACTTGGTCTGTAACGTTTTACCCGATACAGCTATACACACAGTTTCAACTCAATGTATTCTGGCATTGTCAAGAAACTCCATTGTGAAAACTAGTCCAGAAACAACTATATGTGACCAACAGAGAGAAACAAATGTATAATTCCCTCCAATAGGATAGGCAGGGAACTAATAAAAAAAATTGTTTTTGTTTTTGTTTTGTTTAACGACGCACTCAACACATTTTAATTACGGTTATATCGGCGTCGGACATATGGTTATGTCGAGAAAAAACCCCAGTGGGGAACTAATAAAGACTCAACAAGAATAAGGAGTCCTTATATTGCTGAATCTGTTTGACTATCTAAACTGGAAAGTGGCTATAAAATTAACTAAACTTGCATGCAGCTTAAACACTTGCACATACAATTTATTTCTTGCTGGTATTTACACTTGACAGTTAAGACACCATACCTGTGTGAAAGCTCCTTCAATCTGACCAATATCAACTGCAGGATTCAGACTTCTTCCAACATCCATGACAATGTCAGTACGAAGAACCTGTAACATATCTTAATGTAATTATAAACATATATCATTATAATGAAGGAAAATAAAATAAAACAGGTTTTTCTCTAAGCAATTAAAATGTCAAAAGCTGCTTGTCATGAGTTTAGTGCTCAGTTGGTTTTAACTTTTACCTCATTTACTTTTTCTTTGGTCTCCAGTTAAGGAGTCTAAACAGTATGCATGATCAATTAGTTATACAGATAGCACTGCAGTATACTTGTCTTCTTCTCCCAGTAATGTAGGTTTCGGGAATGTATCTAATAAGGATACAATGAGTGCAGTTGTATCCCAGGAAAAATACGATAATTTGCCCTCTTGTTTAAAGGTACCATTTTTTGACTACGTCAAGATATTTTATTACATAAAATATTAAATAACGTCTATGAAAAACTAAATTGGTGCAAGTCTAGTTTTTGCAAAGATTTAATATCATACCTCATGTTCTCCAGTCAGACAGTCGATTTCCACTTCACTAACAGCTGCTCCACACACAAAGTATGGGTAAAAGGTTCCACCATTTTCTTTGTCCCATTTAAGTGTGCGACTATAATACAATAAAATGTTGTACTAGCAAGGTAGTCAATAAGCTTTAGAGCATAAAGTGACATCTTTTCTAAAGCGATACATAAGTATGTTTATAGAAAAGTTTCATTAAAAATACCACTAAACTGAAATCATTTGAAAGATAAACATACTTGAAGAACCCTGTTGTTGATAGCTGAACACAGTCCATGTATGCTGCTACTACCTGCAAATAATGAGAAACGTATTTCGTTATGCAGAGATTAAGAAAAAGAATATTAACTGACATCGAATATAATTAATTTATTATTACCATTTTAAGGTCTTGTTGAAACACAGTTTATTGTGAATTAATTAACAATCTATAATTAACAATATTACATTGGTTGACCTAGAGGCAAGTGACAGTGTCCCCTCCCAATAAAACAACAAAAAAAACAACAAACAAAACGCAACAAAAAACCCCAAATCATCCGCAACACTAAAGTACGCTGAAAATAAATTTCTGAGCAAGCAGCTAAATGTCCAGATGGCCCGGCGTATAGATCTCGCTCCCTTTAGGAACTTGGGTCATCTGCCTTTTACAAACTCAAATTGCCCTTTTTAGAATTGTGTAGCCCTCTCTTTACAAACTCCTGAATCTGAACCCGAAAACATGAACAATTCTAACCACTAATAAAGGACCCCACCCCCTTCTTCTAGTCTATGTCACCAGCACATCAGTACATGTAACAGATCATAAAACATATATAGGTGGACATCTTAAACATGCCACAACATACTACAATGGATGTTTTAAACTTGATCACACAACTTTTGTTAACCCTTTAAAACTTATTATAGAAGAAAATCGAATGACTTCATCACATTAATATTTCCACATATTTTTCGCATTTGGAGAAAATTTCTATATTCCTCTAAAAATGCCACAGGTGGTCTAGAGCACCAGAAAAGAAACACGTTAATGCCAATATTTATTTCAAATGCTCAGTAGCCTCAGTCTGTAGATAGATGTGTGTTATGCACTGCATCACTTACCCAGCTTTCCCATGTTCCCTGTGGGTTGGCTTTCATGTAAGGTTCAAGACGTTTATACAGAATCTCACAGGCATTCTGAAAACACATACAGTAAATATATGAAAATATTAATAAAACATCCATGTCAGTATTGATAAAATCACATATAATACAATGAAATATGACAAACAATGGTCACTAGTTGTATGAACAGTGACACAAGAAACATCTGAAATTATAAAAAGGGCCGTTAAACAAGTGAAATGATCCAGGGGGCAGAGGGGGTATAATATTATGACGGGGGAGAGTGTGCCTGTCAAGTCTTACATAACATGATCAAAAAAAAATTCTCATTTTCATTCATAACCGATCATTTTCTAGTATCTATTACCAAACGTATCGTTCAAGCCAGTGTATGGTGCATATACAAGATCCCTTGATACTAATGGACAAATGTAGCGGGTTCTACTCTAAGAGTATATGTCAAAATTACCAAATGTTTCACATCCAATAACTGCTCATTAATAAACCAACGTGTTCTAGTGGTGTCGTTAAACAAAACAAACTTTTATCTGCTATCACACCAAGCAAACAGAAAATCTACTATTGGTCATATTTCATCATTTGACATTGAAAGCAGGAGTGGCGTAAAAGACAAAGAGTAACTTTACAGTAGTGTTACAAAAATATTAAATTTGTTGGTGGTTATAAAAATATCAAATTGTTGAACGGACCACAAACCATATGTTTAACATCATGTAAATAATATTACAGGGTTGAAAAGTAAGTGAACTGTGACCAGTGTGAGAATGTAGTGGTTAAGGCTGGTAGATACTGGGTTCGCATCCCAGTACAGTCCCCCATGCAGAGATATATTACACACTCAATGGGTAGGTGCAAGGCCACCACACTGACTTCTCTCTCACTAACCACCAACACACTAACCACTAACAAACCAGCCACTAATCCACTGTCCTGAACTCACAGTATCCAGATAGCTGGTGTGTGTACCAAGGAAAGCATGCTTGAATCTGTATTGGTTTATAAGCATGGAAATAAGTATAATCAATACACCAACAGTGAACTGTGACATTCATTTAGTTTAATATAATACAGGGACAAAAACGAATACTCCCCCGTTCACCCCAGCATGCTACTACTAAGCTACGTGCAGTGCGTTATTCAGTATATGGGTTACCTTCATAGCACCGCCATTGAGGTCTGTAGCACTGCTGCCAGCTGTAGGGGATGAATTTGGAACCTTGTCTGTGCTGGTCTCATCGAGGAATACTTTGTCACGAGGAACCTTTAGTACCTGGCAGGCAATCTGAAACACATTTATATACTTGATGTATGAGGTTTAACCAATAATTCTGAATAATATTTGTTTCACCTATCATAAACTGATTTGCCATCATCTTAAAAGTAATACCTATATCATGCCATTTGTTAATGTCAAGGTGAGACCAAAATACTTCACAACATTTATAGTTTATAATAACTGTTGTAAGGAAGGTTTGTTCTATTTAATAACGCACTCACCATATTTTGATTATCATTTATGGCATCGGTAACATGGTTAAGGACCATACAGATAATGAATGGAAACGCACTTCCACCATACAATGAGCTACTCTTTCTGATTAGAAGTAAGGGATATTTTATATTATGCAGCATCCAGAAACAGCAAAGTACATATCATGACCTGTTTGGAGGATAGGTTGGAACGAAAAACAACCCCATGAAACTACGGACAGGGATCGATCGTGCATCTGGTGAACGATTTAAAACCAGACTACGTCCTGCACCTTACATCCGCTGTAGTAATGATTGTCATCGTAACGAATCCTCACCGTACACACATACAACATTAACCAATTACATTTTATTTTTTATTTTTATTTTTTTGTTTAACGACGCACTCAACACATTAGAATACGGTTATATCGGCGTCGGACATATGGTTATGTCGAGAAAAAAACCCAGTGGTTAGTTGACGGCGATCGATCCTAGACCGACCGCGCATCAGGTGGGCACTGTACCACTGGGCTATGCTGCCCGCTTAACCAATTACAATGCAGAATGTTTATAATGATGACGTGATCATTCAGAGGACGCTACCTGTATCATTTTTATATGCAGGCCTTGTCCCATTTCAATGCCTCCATGTGTCACGAGAACCGACCCATCTCTATAGATATGGACCAGTGCACCACCCTAACAGTAAACAAAAGAACAATGGAGAACATTATTAACGACACAAAAATAATAAAGTAAATACATTTTATACTGTGCTTCCATTCAACAAAATAATATAGTATTAAACCAATGCAAGCAAAATACTTCCACTTTCAAATCTATGCCGCTAAGCAGTCCCTGACCTAGAACTTAAAACATAGAAAAGAAAATTCGCCTTTTCCAACAAAAAGTGGAGAAGCTAGATAAAAACAGGTGTTTGTTGTTTTTCAACTGTTTGTAGTAGCCTAAACCAGATTTTACTTTCCAATAATTATGTATATAAGGCATAATATATATTACGAAGCAAACAAACGTGACTGCTACAGACATCAGCACACGACCACACACACATTGGACATACCAACATTGCTATTAGAAACACAAACATGCATTTAATATGTCATTTTAGTAATCAGATGTAAAATTCTTACAATCAGTTCAAACTCGAAATTCTTATATCATGCTTTGAAATGTAATAACATAATAAGAAGAATAATTATAAAATTTACCTGATTAAAAAAGTTGGTATTATATCCATAGGCAATTCCATATAAGACGGGTATGAGGCCCAGACCACGCTTTACCCATCTGTTGTTCCTAATTTAAATATATTAAAGGGACATTCCTGAGTTTGCTGCAATGTTTAAGATGTTATTGACTAAGAGATACTTTTTAACGATTGTAATTACATATCAAATATGTTTTTCTCCATAAAATATTAGTGGCTGTATATTAAACGTGCTTCCGATTGTTAAAATATTTGTGCATGATTAAATTTCATGTATTTCCTAAAAAGATATTTTTTTCGTACGTACGAAATTATTTGATGACCAAATCCAGTTTGGGCTTCGTACAAATATCAAGTTGATCAGAAACACATTGAGTATACAGACACTGATGTTCTAAACAAGAAAATGTATTTAATATGTCAGTTTAATCGTAGAAATATTGTATTAGTCGGAAACGTCTTACAATACAGCAAACTCAGGAATGTCCCTTTAAATGTATAGTAACTGTACATTGTGTATATAGAGTGAATGAACGAATGGATGTTTAACGACACCCCAGCACAAAACACACATCGGCTATTGGGTGTCAAACTATGGTAATTCAAATAAATAAAGTGGTGATCGACATCAATTTTTAAAAAAATCAAGGTTTAAACAAAAACAGTGTAAAGAACTGTACAAAAACATAAATATCACAGAATTTTACGGATACTGAATTTTACTCAAAACTTCAGTTTTGTGCTGTATTGGCTATTCTCTAAGGGAATGTTACACCCCTACACCACGGTGAGGTTACAGCACGCGCAGGGGTGTATATAGAGATGCAGCTGGAAATGGTTTAGTAGTTAAATTACAGATTAAATTATTTCGCTATACAGCTCTAGTAAATTTCACCATTCATAAGCAAAAACAGAGGACACAACATTAATGAAATTCATAACTTTGATAAACATCTATTGACCTTTACACATGCGGGGGCTGGGGGTGGGGGGTAAGAATAGCGAAATGTATTAGTTTCACCATGTGTCGAGGAAGGTACACACACACTTTGGTTGGAATTGGTCATTCAGTTTTGGATACGAGGTCAATGAAATAACAGTTCGATTGCATTTCTCTATACTGTAGAACACATTATCCCTCCCTGGTAACAAAGGGGATCCCAAATTGATAGCATGCACGAATTAAATAAACCATCTTTCGACCGTTACATATATGAAGGCTATACAGTTACCACATTATTACGTATGGGATATTATTTGGTACAGTCCAACCGTATAGTCAAGTCTCCCCTTAAATTACCATCTCTACTTTCTTACTACACTGGTTGAGTGTTACGTTAAATACATTTCCTTCCTTCTGACTACATTCTATAAATAATGATTTCCACCATTGATACTGGCCATTTGTAATTACCTGTTGAACTCATCCACATTCTTTCTCCTTGATTCGTAATTAGATTTCTCTTGCACCTCTTGCCATACTCGTGTCAGGTTGCACCCTTCAATTGACTGTTTGTAGAATGTCATGCCATTTTCCTTGTACATGTTCAGTTCTCGAATCTGCAGAACAAAACATGGACAGAAGTTATTCACACTGTTTGATTTCTTTTTAGATCCAAATAATGTCATTTCAAGGTCACAAATGAAGCTTTGAATAGACAATAAAAACAAACCAAAGTGTTAAGAATAATTTATGAATTTTATATACAATTAAGATTTATCAATGTGCAAATCTTACATGTTACATTTACACACGCACACACACGCACACACACACACACACACACAGACACACACACACACACACACACACACAAACAAACATCAAATATATATTTACAATCCGTTTGTAACCATATGAAATTTTGATAACGAATATATTAAGGAATCAGTACTAATCTAAGTCAATAGAGATACAGAGACAATAATAAATTGATACATGTGCATCTATAAAACACAGTGAAGGACATGTTAAGAGCTTAAGTATCATTTCAGAAGTTTTTATGACACAATATTTCATTCTCAATAGATGTGTATCTGCATGATTGAAATGCATGACAGGAATCCTGTAGGTCGTGTCATGTGTCTATTACATTGATATCAATCCAATTAAAAGCACCTCTGTTGCAGGGCTCGAACTTAAGGACGACAACGTTGATAAAAAAATCACCGTACGGTAGGCAGGAAGCATTACTGGTGACACAAAAGTGCCACTGGATAAAACTGACTGCTGTTGGTAAAGCTCGTCAACAATGACACATTGTATACACCTGGTGTGCATTATCTGCCAGTATTTAATATTTGTACATTTGAATAACGTCTACATGCAGCAAAATAACCTTACAGACATGTTTATGCGATGCAAAAGTAAAATTTTTAAACATTGGTAAGCCAAATCACCCGTGGCATATGATGTTACAATTGCTATGGGCAATAAATGTTAATGTTCCGAGTCCTGCTGTGGAAACCGTGTCAGTTCACTCAGTCCCCTAATCATTACAATGCCAGGGTAATACTATTTCCAGTTACTTCACTGTTTGGATGCCCACATACAAAAAGTAAATATGCATGAGACCCTCCTTAAATGTACGCCACAGCCTAGACCCTCTTGCTAAAATTCCTGCACAAGCGCCTGCTGGGTTAAAACTGTGGATGCATTTCAATGTATTGTCCTTCCTTATTTTCAAACACTCTGTCCCTGTCACACACCTCAGACCATGTACGCTATATTTGCACGTCACAGGTTACAATTTAATGGGGGTGGGGGGGGGTTGTGAGATTAGTTATTAGTGATAGGGAAGATGGTGTAATGTCTTTAAACTCTGTATCTCTCCAATGAGCTGTGAAACGTCTGTCAGGGTTAGATTTGCTGGATTCAAGGTGAGGGAAGCAGGAGAACTGTCCTCTGTTAAATATATTAAAGTCCCCTTTTCTGCTATAGAAAAACTAATTTCATTGGGTTGGCCTTTTCATAAGCTGCCCCCAAATATCGCTGGATCCAGCCCTATGAACCCAGCTTCTATCAGCCTTAAAACTGATCACTCCACCGTGATTCCACGGCCAGTCGATACATATATGTAAGCATACCTCTTTGTGCGGTTTTCCTAAGACATCTGCAACATGGCTTATCCAAGTCTCTGCAATGAAATTAGCCTGAGGTCCACCGAATCCCCGGAATGCTGTGTTTGTTGATATGTTTGTCTTACAAAGGCGTCCAGTCACCTTCAGGTTTGGGATGTCATAAGAATTATTACAATGAGTAACAGCCCTCAGTAACACCTGCAAGTTAAAACAGATATGATTATTAATAAATAAATAATAATAATAACTAATTAATACAAAATAATTATCGAATATTTATATATAAGAAGAGGATAATTCCTAAAAATTATCTTTCAATAATAACATTTCCGTCACATTCATTACAATCGAACGTCATCCCACTGGTTCAGCCGTAGCAACGACAGTTTGTTCATTTCTCAATGAAAGTAAATAATATTATTGAGCATTGTTTCAAAAGCAAAAACAAAATTTAAAAAATATATAATATAACCTTGTTTGTGTTATTATTATGTTATTTTTTTATTTTTTTATTTTTATTTTTTTATTTTTATTTATTTTTTTTTAATTGCAGAATTCTTTATTGTCCCAGAAAAAGCTATGGTAATGTCAGGGTTGGG
>JAECMU010108963.1:3077-13859 GCA_016106625.1 Dracogyra subfuscus
ATTTTTAATGGAGCATTAATTATGCCAAAGAGAAAAGGTGCGCATTTCAGTATGAAGGAATGTTGGCGCATTTTTGAACGGTCGGCCGAAAGAAAAAAGGACCCACAACGGTGTTGAAGGTGTCCTCTTAAATCGTTTCAACACAGTAAGATATTTGGAACACGCTCCATTCACCGATATTCAGTCAAGTCTGTCCGGAGTGAGTTGCATTTCTACTACATATCGTGCAGCTACAATAGATGTTACACATTTAGCTCATTTGTTTATTTAAAGAATTTGATGGAGTCTGAAACTGATAAAGAAAATGTGGTGGAATCAGTTAAATTCCATCCACAATTAATTTTGAATTTTAATTTCTATACACAATTTTATAATATATTTTTGCAGTAATTGTATTATTTTACTCAAATGTAAATAATCGTTTATTATTTCATATATATTTAAAAAAAAAATAATAATAACTTTATTACTGAGATCCATACAAGATACTGCATTTTAAAGTAAATTATATGTTGTCCAGATACTGGCATCAATTTTCACGCAGTCCGAGCTGGTGGACATATGTGGTCAGTTTTGTATGTACAACATGAACCTGATCACTCCATCATTGCCACATTCGTCATCTAGATGTTTTTTTGTTTTTTTTGTTTTTTAAAGGTGAAATCATCTGGGGTTTAGGTAAAATGAACAAAGTTAGTTTGTTTTGTTCAATATCACCATTAGAGCACCTTGATGCCCGATCTGTTTGAGATTGATCACCGTCGGTGGGTCCATCGGGCTATTTCTCATTCCAGTCACTTTACGACAACTAGCATATCAAAGATCCCTTGCTGCTAATCGAAAACCATTGAAATGGCGATAGCAGTTTTCCTCTATCAATATGGTACTTAACCATATGTCTGACGCTATATAACTGTAAAATAAAATGTGTTGATTGCATTGTTAAATAAAAAATGTCCTTCCTTCCTTCCTTCCAGGACATCAGTAAATTAATAATCAAATACTGGATATCAAACACTTGTTAATTGTGACATCACTGTATATTGGTGATTTGCCTTATTGAGGGTTATTGTTTCTGAACCAAAAAATTACTCTGAATAAAATATTAACTTTTAGTGTTATTATTAGTATATATCAAACTTAATAATAAGGATTGTCTATTATTTCATTTACATTCATCGGGGTATTAAAAACCACAATAAAAAAACAAAAAAAACACACACAAAACAAAACCGGCTTCTCTAATTCACACTGTTTGAAAATTACTTTGTTCATACCCTGATTAACATAAAAGAAATAACCGACAATCGTTAATTATTTAAAACATTTTAAAGCTTATATCCAACAAAGATTCAAGTATGCTGACCCAGGCAAACAACAGAGCTATCTGGGCTGGCTGTCTAGATCAGTGGGTTAGTGATTAGAGACAATGTAAAAAAAATGTTTAATGTTTTATATACATGTATTATGAAAGTAGGCCCCTACATATTACTTTTAACAAATTCATTGCATTTCTGCTCATCATATTAAACAAAACAAATGGGTATGTACCTTGGAAAGTAAGGTCAGTGAGTTGCTTTTGCATTGTACCCAGTTTTGCATTGGCCTATTCCCACTGGGCAGATGATCTACACTAAATAACAGCTAAATGGCGACTGTCATTCATTTTACACAACTTTTATTACCAACAAGACAAATATTTCAAAGAAACCAAATTTAATAATCAAAATGTATAACATATGGATCTGATATTTTATTAAAACAAACCAATACAACAAACCTTAATAAATATGGTATTGCACATGTTAATTAGTCTATTGAAAGTTCCAAAATTATTCTGAAAATGTTATTGTCAAATCTCATTAACAGGGTAAAATATATAGAAATATTTTAGATTAAGCAGGGATCCAAAATTGCTCATACTTGACTAGGACTAAACATTACAGATGAAAATCAAATCCTACCAAAATTTTAAAAGGATATACATAATCTTAAAAAGGATACAAATAATCATAAAAAAAGACTTCTCCCTGCAAAAACAATAACAAAAAAACACTACACTATACTACAGCATGTCCACTAAACACATTACATACTAATTAACAAATATAGTTTAAAATTTCACTTTGTGGGTCCTTCTTTGAAAATAGTTCCTTAAAGTGGTACCAGGATGCACTACAATGGCTGTTACGGTATTCAGAATAATTCTGGTGACCCAATCACTCGTTTAATACAAGGTTCAAAATCAGATTTTTTTAAGGCGTAATTTAAACAAACCCTAAAACATAATGCAACAAAAGCTACTTAAAGGACACAGAAATTACATGAAATATTTTGTTTTTTAATATTTTTATTTCTTCTGATGAGCATTTTGACATGCCATGTTACTTAGTGAACTGAACCACGCAGCACAATATATTCCTACTTATTTGTGCTAAAACTATCTGGTTTCATACCTAACTTAAACCTTCATATGACTGCAGATTAAGTCAAAACCACACCAAATGTATCATAAAATGAAAATATACATCTATTTTGTATTTACATTAGTACTTTGGAAAATTTGTTTGTTATATCTAACAATAAATAACATTAAAACAATGGTTATTTCTAATGTACCAATTTTCACCCTAATTTTTTGCTAATTATTTTAGAAAATCAATGATGTTGTTTTCGTTTGTTCAAGAAGATTAATGTTTTTCTTATCTTTTTCAGGTGTATCCAAGGGATATTAGTGGGAACTGAGATAAAATTACTGTCTAATTAATTGTTTATTCAAGTGTCTAGGGGTCAACAAGATACCATTTTCAAAGAAGGACTTCTGTATAAAGCCAATAATGTTTTTGGACAAATATTTTATTATGCCTGGGAATTTTGCTAGAATTTAAGAGTATTTCCATTTTCAAGTTCTTTTTTGTGGGTGTTGGAAAATCATTAATTGACTGCCAATCCTGCACTAAAGTGACTATTCCTGGAAAAGATCTCAACATACTGTGTTCAAACTAGCACTGTTGTACTCTACATGTATAAAACAAATATAACAAATATTGTAAACATAATGAAATAATAACATATCTAACAAAGCATAAAACTCAACAAATGTCCTGCATATTCAAACAAATAATACTATTTTAGTTCAAATAAGCAATAGCTTTTTCTATTATCAAATGGTGGGCATATAAATCTTTTGAACTATAAACACATTGATGTACAATGTATACACAATATATATATAAATTGACCTATACTTGGTGGTATTATACTTTACAATTAATGAAACAACCTGGAATTTGTTGACATCATTTAAACTGACTAACTTGGATAAATAGTAATTAAACAAATATTTGTATAATATATATTTTAAGTTGTAACACTTTTTCACAAAATTGAAAACAGAAATTACGGTAAAACATTTTTCATCTGATTTTAACTTTGTTACTCATGATTGTCCATTGTAAAACAAACCTCAAACATGTCAGTAATGAATATATGAACAAAATAAACAAGGTTCAGGCATGTCTGCCATGGAAATCAAACTCGTTAAAGTTTTTACTAAAGATAAAAGATCTGAATAAAGGGCGAAAGTAAGCCCAGTTAAAATAAATCTTTAGGGACCATAACAACACTCGAGATTTATCAAAACTCTTTGCAGGTATTAGTAATGTAGCCCATATGCTGTTTATGGAAACCCTGTTGGTTATAATGTAGACTGGCCACACTGTACGACGTACATCTTTATTTAGTTTTTGTTGAAAGTAAACAGAGGGCAAAACTATCCCAGTCTCTTTCAACAAAAAACAAACTGGTTCACATAGCATTTTGGTCACATCCACCAATGTGAAGCCAAAGTTGCCCTTATTTTAGTATCTTGGGTGGGGGGTTGGGAAGGGTTTGCAGAGAGACTAAATGATTTAGTCTCTTTTGGCTTCTTATGAATTCTAGCCCTGTTCAGTCAGCATCAATACTCATAATTTGAGTATAAAGTGTAAAAGACTCCTACAAAGTAATTTTATGTAATGGCAACTTAAACAAACTGGAAAGTGTGGAATGTAGGAATTGTCCAAACTTTGAAATAAAACAATATACCAGTACTTGTATAGATTTCTCTCTGGGTTTTCAGCAAGACAGGTTTTCCATATGTGTGAAACCAATCATTTTCACCCCACTGGTACAGCAAATTGCACATTGCCACTGCTCCTATGGAAACACTGATATTGATAACCATAGAATCAACTGTTTGACATGTCTGCATTTTGTGCCTCTGCCAAAAACCATGCACATGGAAAACCTGATACATATGTCCATTCTGATTACCCTAATCAAATGTTTTTAATCCTGAATATGTGTCTTGCATCTCATGGGCTTCTTGGATTTCCAGATGATCCATGGTGCCTCTGTTCAGAAGCACTTCTCTTGAGATTAATAAGCACAGATCTCATTTCACAGTAAGATAATTTCACACACCCCATTTAATGTACATGTGAGAGGAAGGCATAATACACAGTACATAAGCAACTGGCTCAAATACATTTTTGTCTCTGAAAACTGTATGTGAGCAAATTAAAAAGCAAATTAAATAATTCAGTTACTGACAAATATCATCATGTTAAATATATGCTATAAGTACAAGTCATGCTAAAATGGATTCTCAAAACAATGCAACCAAATAACATTAACAATAGAAGACAAAAATAGCAATGGCATATACAATCTCTCATCAAGAGAAATTTCTAATAAGGAAAACCGAGATCAGACAATCAGTTACTGGTGGATGCAGAGGGTGTGGGTGTGTGGATGTTGACTTAACTTTAAAAAATACATTTCTTCATCAATACTAGTATATCAAATTAATTCTCATTGAGCAAACTGTATTAAAAAACCCAAATTAGCCACGAGTATTTGTAAATAAAACAATATTAAAGATTGATAAAATGGAATTGTTGGACCCGTTATCAATTTGAAAGTCACTAATGATTATTTATACACAAAGCTTTAGAAAAATATATATGTACCAAAGTTAGTGAGTCTAATTAAAATTGTTTTATCAACAATGAAACTATACAATATATATTTAACAGCAAACACAACCAAAAAACTGTAGGGCAAGAAGGGGTTACTCCCCTTAATTGCACAGATCTTCAGTAAGTAACATAAAAAGTATGTTTTAGTAGATGTTTATACATAATAAAAATAGAAAACATTCAAAGGCATGTAAAGGGGATGATTTTTTATATTTTTCTGAAGTTTCCAATTAATGTCAAGGGATAATTATCTTGTTAGATGAATGTGTCACATGATTCATTTACATTTACAAAAAACTTAAAAGTTTGTTTTGTTTAATGAAACCATTGATAGTTACATTTACGAATGAACAAAGAGTAAAAAGTCAACAAAACAAAACAAAGGACTTGATCAAAAACACATCAAAGTCAATTGTTGTGTAATGAACACTTATTTCAAATGCATTGCTTATGTATCTTTAATTTTATTCTTGTCACAAAATTTTTATACGATTGCTGAAAAATTATAATACAATTAAAAACAATACATGGTACATACAATAATACTTTACTTTTGTGATGTCACATAAGTTTATTCTGAAAAACAGTAATACAATCTGCTTTAAATGCTGTTGTAAACATGATTCCACCATATTTTAACAAAATTTTGTGTAGCTTGAGTTACATCATTTCACTATATGTGTGTAACTGGCAAACTAACATATATTATGTTCCATATCTGCAGCATGCAAGCATAATGTACAAGAATGATCTTGCATGTTTTATAGTTAAGCGACACCAGCATTGGCATATGAAATTGAATTCTGTGATTCTGTCCCTTTTTCCATGATGATAAAAAATCATCCCCTGTACGTGTAACAAGGTATTATTATAAGTCAAGTAACATTTCTATGTACAATAAAGTTAAAAATTACAGTTTAACAGTACTGACAACAAGTTTAACAAAACAAACTAACAAATATGGAAAATTAATGAGAAAACAAATTCTAAAGATAAATGTACTGAAACTACTGCACCATTTTAGTAGAGGTATGCTCTGCAATAACCCAAACATCTATGGAAATATTACTTTCAATTTCTCTGAGAAATTACCATAGGATGCTTGAACATGATTTAATTTTTTTATCAAAATTCAAATACAGCTGTTTTTATCAGACAAACCTAATTCAAAATATTTCTGGTCTTTTTAATGTAAAAAATCAGTCTTCTCTTGAAACTCCTTGGCTCATTCCACAGTGAGAGGAGTACTAGATTCAAATGTTTTGACATACACATATCTGGATAAACCGAGACTGTAGCCATATTAAAATAAAAATATTGCCATTGTATATAAAGTAAACAATCTTCAAATGATTACTGAACTACTGTGGTGGTGATGTGGTGCAAGGTCGTCAGCACATACAATACATTTGATACATTTTATGTGAAATACCAGAGAAAACAAAGATATCACTTTACTGTGGCGTTCCACAAAAGCAAATGTCCAATGTTTTTGTGACTTAATCAGTTGACAATACTGCATGTGTATCTAATGGTAGGGAATGTGTTAATAACATTATCCAGGAAATATTTTGTTCACTATCGCATCGCGATTCACTACACGAATTTCAGAGATGGCTAAATAAATTTAAAACAGTAGTTACTAATCAATTTGTAACTGACTAGAAATATCATTAATCAAGATTTTGAAAACAAAATATTTCCTGGTGTTCACACAGCTCTGGAAATATAATCAAAATAAGTTTAAAATAATCATTGTTTAAAAAAATTAACAGTGCTGAAAAAGAGGTCGTTCCAGTAAGGTGTTCATCACAGAACAAGGACAGGAACAGTTTACAGATATAGCACTAAAATCTAGAATTACATAAAAAAAATAAAGAGGATTTTCATCTCTGTGTACTGTGTAATCACAAGGCAAGTTGTCAAAATACTTTTGTACTTAACAGTGTACTTTTTTTGGATTACAAGAGATCACTTGTTAAGGAAGGCAAGTGCTGGCCTTATTTTTACATATAGCGAAGTCATATTGAAAGTAGTCAGTTTTTATCAATGTCTGCAAAATGTGTTATACTTGGTTCACTAGGATTCAAGTAGAATATCAGCCTTTGCACCATTTGTTATTTCGTAAGAATTAAAGTATAACATTAATGTTTTCGCACCATGAGTCATTTCATAAGAATTCAAATAGGACAATGTTTTTGCACCATGTGTTATTTCATAAGAATTCAAGTAGGACATCAATGTGTCCACACCATGTGTAGTTTGCAGTTCACTAGGATTCAAGTAGGACGTGCCAGCGACACACTTGATCTCCTTTGTTCTCTCTCATATCACTCCAGTGGGACTGCTCCTCTTCTCCGCTACTATTCATACCTAAAATAAAACAGGGTTTTCATTAAAAATAAAGGTATCTAATTTATAGCTTAAAGTCATACGCCTAGTTTTAGCCTGCAAAAATTAATTCTAATTTTGGTTAATCTACAAAACTGTAACACACTTAGATCACGTTTTTATAAAATAGAGTGAAAAAGCAGGTTATATATCGATAAATACCATGGGAATCCCCGTGACCCAATTATTTGAAATGCCTATATCACGACAGAGTGCACACAGACTTGGGTACGTTCCTTTTACCTCTCCTGGACATGTTCCAACTGTTTTGTCCTGGACAGCGAAAGGAATGAGTTTGAACAAGTTACTTTACCAACATGGAAGTTGAGGAAATAATAAATTTTATATATGAACTGCAATTAGCCTACATTTGCTATTCAGCACCGAGTACTAGTGCCTATAACCTATTGTTATTAGCAATTAGATGCACAGTTTATTATTGTTGTTGTTGTTGTTGTTGGTGGCAGTGGTGGTGGTGGTGGCAGTGGCGGTAGCAGTAGGAGTAGTAGTAGCAGTAGTACAGTATGTAGGAACCATAGGTGAGGAGGCACTCCCCTCCTCATAACGAAAATATAAGTTGTTTTTTTGTCCTACTCTATTTAAATAAAGGTAACAAAATAGCTTGTGCTCCTCACCCCCACCACCAAGGTTGTATCCCCTCTCCAGATAGTGTAAGACTTAGCAAAATTATTGGTTTTAAGGGTTTTTGTAACATTTTGTATTGAGATACTTACTTGTCTGAACTTTATTATTAATGAAAATGTTCACGAACTGTGAATAAAAACTTCACAAATGAACGACAAGTAAATGACAACATATCAGATGTTGATTGTGCAAACGGTGCATGAGAAAACAAACCAAACTAAAATGATAATGGTCACGTGGTATACCAACATCTGTGACGAGAAGATCCCCTTTAAAAGTTTTTTTCTCAGATGCGCATGTTTTTAAGAAATATGAAAAATGTATTTCGCGGCATTACAAACACCAGGATTTAAAAAAACAAACACTTTAGGTGAATGGGAATGTATATTCTAAATAATGATAAAATAAAGTCTAAATAATGAAATGTAAGTAAAGTATAATTTTATTTGGGAAAAATGGGTTTAATAGCGAAAAATGGCATAATGATTGAAGCGGCACTGTCTGGAATATTTTTATTATTTAAGCATATAGAACAGAAAATCCCATTACGTTTGGTGCATATAAGAAGCCGCAGTCTGAACTGGATTCACTACACTGGCTTTTCCAAGTTAAAAACAAACCCAGAATTTTGAAAGTAGGACACTTTTGGTGGGCCCCCACTGGGCTAAAAATAGTACGGTTCGGCTATTGTTGCATTACAAAAACCAAGCAGTCAATGCTTGGCAGACAATTACGAACAGCCAAGTTCAGCACTCATGTCAACATTATATACATCGGACTTGTACGCCTTTCGATTGCTACCTGTCTTTCACACTTTTAAACACTGTTATGCTAATTTTTATTATTCACTACAACTGAAAATTTTAGAGTTTTAAAGAGTATCTTCATATAAAAACAACACGAAAACAAAATAACAACCAAGACTCATTTTCAGTCTTATTGTTACTACGGTAATAACTGTATAAATACAACTTAACCATTTTATTAAGCACTTTTATAATATCCAGGGTTTTATTTCTGAAATTTGACTTGACTCCCATGGCTTTCAACTTGGGAATTTTTGCGTTGTTTTACAAAATAATTGGGAATTTTGTGTTCCCTTTCAAAATCTTATTAAAAGCCACAAAAATATTGATTGGTGTTTATTCTTATCGAAAGCGATCAATGATTTAATAAAAAGCAATAGAAAAGAGCTTCAAGAATATTAAAAGGAAACAAAGACAAATTGGGAAGTTTTAGTATTCATATTGGGATTTTTCTAAACACCAAATTGGGAAAAAAAACCGACATAGCCTTGGGGAATGGTGCCAATATTCGGAGTCTAGCAACATAGGTGATAAAACCCTGATATCTGAAGTATCACTTTAAAAATCCTTCTGTACTACGGAAATATAGGATGTTCAACTAGTTTTGTATAAATTACACTACAACACGCATTATAAAAGTCCGGGGTTTAGAACGTCGCCATGTGTGTCTGCTGCTAACGTAATTGGCTGCGAGGAAGTGACTGCTAGAATCCGTACGGTGTTACAAAATGGCGAACATTGTTCCAACTGGCTTGTAAGCATTTGACGATATGCATTAATGATGACAATTCGCGAGTGAATTAAAAGTGCAGTTGTGCTTGTATTTGAAATTAGAACTTGACTGTATATGATTGAAACCAGACAATGCAGCTTTAACAACTAGGGCGTGTCCCTTTAAAAGTACTTTTTCCTTGACATAGATAGTAATAAATCTTCAAACAAATAAGGCAGACAAATTCTTTATTTACATTTTTCTCATATGAGAAGAACAACTTTCAGAATTTTACTAAAATTTAACAAGATGGGCACTAAATGATCTGTGTGGTCCTTAGCTATATGTCTGATGCCATATAACTGTAAATAATGTGTTGAGTGTGTCATTAAATAAAACATTTCCTTCCTTCCAAATTAGTATTAAATTGTTTCTGTAATAAAAAATTAATAAATCAACCCTTAAAATTTTCTCACCAAGTGAAAACCATCCAATCATTTCCTTCTTTTTCATACTTTTCTTGTTGTACACAGACACCATGAGTGTTACTTCAGGCAGCTGGAACAGTGCCACTTGAAACATGAATGTTTCCTTAAACAGTGGATTCGGCTGGCCACGACGGACCGATGTCTTGCAGCGTTGTAACTCCTGACCAGTTGGCGACATCAGTGTCAGCTTAACATATGTGTCTGAAAAATTAATATTATATTATTATTAATATCTTTTATAGTAAATGAATTCAAAACATGACCCATCAACCGATTTCAACCACCACTCAAGTTCTTCCTTTATGTCCTTATTAAAAGTTATAGTGGAGTCCCACAAGCTCATTGATGCTAACAGTCTATAAGCTGTATGTAAGAAAAGTTTACCTAAAATGTTTCTGTGAAACACACTTACCGTAACACATATTCTAGCTAAAAATCTAGCAGACACTGTTTCTTGAAAATGTATACAACAAATGTTAATTTTTTTCTGCTGAACATGCTTCTTTTGTGCACAAATAACGACTCGTTTGTTTTGTCGATTTGTCTTTATGGTATACCCAATGTTTAAAACTTGTGATTGTTCTCAATGACTTTAATCATAATTAATGTCAATGCCTAAATCCGCAATATCAATAAATCACAATGATCACTAATTAACATTTGTGATGCCATCAACAGAAAATCATCAACATATACAACTAGTCTAACACCAAGTGCTC
>JAECMU010108964.1:880-19247 GCA_016106625.1 Dracogyra subfuscus
CCCCCCACACACACACACACACACACACCCAACCGGAAAATGAGGGCCATATATAGTTCAAATGGAAAAAAAATAAGCAAAATAAAATACTTCCAGAAATTCTATAATTAAATAAAGCCTTTATATATTTAACTGATTATTTGGTTTATCAAAGTTGTGGATATCATTGCTCTTGGGTCCTCTGTCTGTGCCCTAGGATAGGTGTATAGCCCGGGTTGTGTAGAGAAATACATTTAAACTGTAATTTCACCACAACCACTAGACCATGTGCAACTAAATTAGATGGTAAGCATCATTGACCAATAGAGAAACAAAATCCTGAATTTGGCCATTCTAACCCATCCACACCCACCCCCACACCCCCACACTCGGAAAATTGGTATATTACATTATAAGAGTCTGGTACATGTATTTGCTGTCGGTGATGACCATATAGGCTCATGCACTGACATCAGTTATTTTTTTTGGGTTAAATTTGGTTTTGAATTATTTGCTTATTTGTATAGTTTATTGTGAAAAATTATTAAATGATTTATTAACATATCATTCACAGACAATACATAAATGATAGAAGATACTTTCGATTTTGCTAGTGGAAAAAGCACTAGCTTGCCTTTATGTTTTACATATTTTATTTTTATTTGTATACAGTTTACCCAGTTTAAAATGCAAGTGTGAACGCAGCTATAAAGTACACCACTAACTACAAAGGGCCTCCACAAGTCCAAAATGCTGAACTCGATTACTCAAAAGTCAAACTCAACCCAGACCCGAGTACCTGACACTTATCCTAGATGATAATGATATTAAGGAATAAAGTAAACTAGCATTATGCATCATAATTCCAGTGTTGAACATGAATGCCAAATCATGCCATTGTATTGCATTCCACACAATCAAGTTTTGCTTTTCATCCATGTCTTATAACGTAACCTGTGGCAAACATATAACAAAATGGTGTCAAAAACATATCATTAAATGACCTTCCTAGTATGGGTACTTGAGTCCTGTGAATTCAGACGGCACTCCAGTACTCTAAGAGACCCTAGATACCACTAACATAACATCATCTTAAAAGTACAGGCTGCAATCAAACATTTGAGTTGCACGCATGGTCAGTGGTGCATGGGCATGAACTACACACACAATCCATACTATGTGTACAGAATACACTTATACACTCAACAATTTGTATTTAAGGGCCATATAATATTACATTTGTATTTTAGCAATTTAGGCCACAGATGAGATTGGTTTTGAAAAAAAAAAGTTTTGAAGTAAAATATATGGCCCTTTTTTAATTTAACGACGCACTCAACACATTGTATTTACGGTTATATGGCGTCAGACATATGGTCAAGGACCACACAGATATTGATATACCAGTCGTGGTGCACTGGCTGTGACCAGAAATAGCCCAATGGGCCCACCGACTGGGATCAATCCTAGACCGATCGCACATCGAGCTATGTCCCTCCCCGCCCTTAATACATGCACAAATATTGCACATGGTTTTTTATTTTATCTTAATACATGTGAATATATTGGTGAAAACTACTGAAAAGTGTATTTGGCAAGGATTTGCTAGACATTATCAGTTCATATACTTGTAATTTTGCTCACTATGATACCTATAATACATGTATAGTTGTTTTAAATCATTAGTGGACATTGTAAGATGCATGTGGACCCATTGGGGGTATTTCCCGTTCCAGCCAATGCACCACAACTGGTATATCAAAGGCCGTGGTATGATCTATCCTCTCTGTGGAATGGTTCAAGATATCTTTCTACTAATGTAAAAATGTTGTAGGTTTCCTCTTTAAGACTAGTCATATGTCAAAATTACCAAATGTTTGATATCTGATATTTGAATTAAATGTATTCTCCAACTTTGTGCTGTGATGTCATTAAACGTTAATTCATTCATTCATTCATTCATTCGTTCATTCATTCCAATAGCCATTGATTAATAAATCAATGTTCTTTAACTTTAACTTTCATTAATGTAGATATATAGCACAATGTTGACACCTTAATGACATCTACATGCAGCAGAGGAATTATAAATATATTCTTTTTCAACCATACATTTAAATAATTATAGTTCTGAAACAATTTACTGGCCCTTAATTAATATTGCCGAGTCTACCTGGTACATACAATGTGTATAATTGCTCGTACAACACAGTGGATGTGATTTCCAGTATCCAGTATGCACCTGTTGTACAAAAGTTTGTTTTGTTTAATGACACCACTAGAGCACATTGATTTAGTAATCGTCAGCTATTGAATGTCACACATTTGGTAATTCTGACATATAGTCTTAGAGAGGAAACCTGCTACATTTGTTCCATTAGTAGCAACGGATATTTCATAGGCATCATCTCACAGACAGGATAGCACATACCATGTCCTTTTATATACCAATCATGGTACACTGGATGAAATACGAAATAGCTTAATGGGCCCTCGTACCGACCAGGATTGATCCTAGAGCAACCATACATCAAGTGAACGCTTTACCACTGGGCTATGTCCCGCCCTCCACGTGTTATATATGCATGATACCGTTTGTATACAACATGTACATGTGTCTTTATAAATTCTAAAATATATATCACGACTTGGCAACATATTTCAACAGTTCTAGATTTAACACTGATATGTCATCTCCATACACCTCATGTACAGGGAGGGGCCTCGTGACGTCAGTGGTAGCACGGGCCGACTCCATATATATATATATATATGTATATATATATAGACAATTATATACCTTGGAGAAGGGGAGGGACATATGAGATGCATGCACATTACAAGATCCTGTAGGGACTGTATACCTTGGAGAAGGGGAGGGACATATGAGATGCATGTACATTACAAGATCATGTAGGGACAGTATACCTTGGAGAAGGGGAAGGACATATGAGATGCATGTACATTACAAGATCATGTAGGGACAGTATACCTTGGAGAAGGGGAGGGACATATGAGATGCATGTACATTACAAGATCATGTAGGGACAGTATACCTTGGAGAAGGGGAAGGACATATGAGATACATGTACATTATAACATCCTGTAGGGACTGTATACCTTGGAGAAGGGGAGGGACATATGAGCTGCATGTACATTGCAACATCTGTATGCCTTGAACGGGAGGAGGTTAACTGTTTGTCAAGAGATCAATAATGTTTTCAAAACCAGGGCCCATGCTTAAGTACTGTCGAAATAGCGTACATTTGACACCAAATGGGTATTGTTTAAAACGTGTTCATCAATGATTATTTTCTTTTCATTTCAAATACGACTGGACACAATATATTGATATACTACGTATTTGAACTACTGTCTTATAAGTAGTATTGATATAATGAAATTTAACACCATTAGAAATATGTCATTTTAATTATTTAATATCAACATTTAAAAAAAGAAGTGATTAATTAAACAGTGTCCTTCTTTTGAGAAATGAAACCCACTACATTTTGTCCATTAATAGAGCAATTTTAAATACATGTAATAATGTGCCTTTCAAACGTTTCTTTGATGGTTATACTTACAACTGTTCTAGTGTTTAGAAGTTATTATTTCTATTACCATACTAAGTAATACATATAACAGTTGAGCAAGGGTTATGCTATATAACTTAGAAATGACAATCTAATATAAATCATGCAATAGCCATAAATGTGGTATTTTAATTCCCGCTCTCGTGTATAATTGTGTAAGACTTAACGTCATGCACTCCACATATAACATTATAACTGTCTGCATTTTACTTAATATAAATACAAATGAGACACTTGTTTTGAAGATATACTTGTAAAATAATTCTTGACAACCACACCCCTCCTAATAATATTTTGTAATGCATCCCATGACGCTTTCCCCTACGCCCACTCCAAGCATAATATGTAATTGTTGAACAACTAGATAATATCAGATTTCAATCAAATTACAATGTATTTGAAATGGGTTTATAACAGCTGAATAATATGGTGCCCTGTGGTTAAAGGTTGGCACATCAACATGTACATGCATCTTTATCAATTCTAAAAATAGATCACGACTTAGTAACAGATTTCAACAGTTCTAATCTTATCACTGATGTCATCTCCATACACTATATACAGGGCGGGTATGTAACATCAGTGGCTGACTCTACTGGACATGGGCAGTGCAGTTTTACGTGCATGTAATTTTCCGCTCACCTGATACGCAGTTGATCTGGGAGTATACACCACGATTGGTATAACAAAGGCCATGGTATGTGCTATCCTGTCTGTGATGTTGCAGATTTAGATCCAGAGCTTGCTACTAATGGTAAAATGTAATGGGTTTCCTCTCAGACAATAAAGAAAGAAATGTTTTATTTAATGACGCACTCAACACATTTTATTTACGATTATATGGCGTCAGACAGATGGTTAAGGACCTCACAGATTTTATGAGGAAATCCGATGTCGCCACTTCATGAGCTACTCTTTCCGATTAACAGCAAGGGATCTTTTATTTTCACTTTCCACAGGCAGGATAGCACAAACCATGGCCTTTGTTGAACTAGTTATGGATCACTGACTGCTGCTAGTGGTTTACATGCATGATTTTAAACATTGTATTAACCAGTTTATCTTTTCGACTTGGCAACATGATTGGGACGGTGCGGTTGCGAACAAGCTTCATGCCATCAAGCCAGTCTTGGGAGTGTGGCAGTCCTCCTATAGACAGTGCAGAAAGGATGAAGTAGTCTTGTGTCGTGCCCGCACCGGTCATACATATTTGACCCATTCATTTATCTTGAAGAAAGATCCTCCACCTCAGTGTGAGCACTGTCAGTGTACTCTGACGGTTCGCCACATTTTGGTGGAGTGTAAACATTTGTCAGGAACTCGGAAAGATATATTTGGTACGCTAAATGTGATGGAATCATTTCGATTCCATCCAGAACTTGTTTTACTTGTGATACTGACTTTTATTCACACTTTTAATTCTATCTATCTGTGATCTTATATGTTTACACAGTCATTTATACTATGTTTTTATTTAAGTTTTGAATTTTTATATTGATCTTGCTCATCACATAGTTGTTGCATTTATCATAGTTTGACAGCCAATAGCCGATGTATTTTTCGTGCTGGGGTGTCGTTGAACATTCATTCATTCATTCATTCATGGTTTACATGCACGTACCCATTGAGCCTTGCTGAACACTCATTTAGGGTTTGGAGTCGGTATCTGGATTAAAAAACCCATGCCTCGACTGGGATCCGAACCTAGTACCTACTAGCCTGTTGACCGATGGCCTAAGCACGATGCCACCGAGGCCGGTTTTCAGACAATATAACAAAATTACCAAATGTTTTACATCCAATAAGTCTATATAGTAGTAAACAAAACGAACTTTAACTTTTAACTTTAACATGTAATGGATAAAAAAAAGCTGGCAATGGCATATTTCTCTTAACTAATATTGGGACCATTTGTGAATACCAAATTAGGTTAATTGTTTAATTAAAACACATTTTGATTGTGTGTTTTTTTTTAGTTCAGAACCATTGTAGGCCTACATAAAACTGTTCGGACTAGGTAACTATCTGGTTATATAAGTATATTCCAAGTAACCAAACGATTATACAGGTTTCCAGTTAAAATCGGCATGAACCACCTGGTTTGTGCCCTATTGTAACCATGCATGTTTTTGTTTTGTTTTACATTCAGCTGAATGTAAGTTAAAAGGAACAATGTACTATTTTAAACCCAGCTCTGTCATGTGCATGTTGTTTTCTTGAATTTATTTAACTGTGAAATATACTTTTGTTGATTGCAGGAAGCTTCATGATGAAAACTTCATTTTGGAGTCAGCTGAAGGCCCTACTATGGCGAAACTTCCTTCTGAAAATGAGAAACAAATGGCAGTTTTCGCAGGTATCCTAGCTTTGTATACAGACAGAAAGAAAGAAAGAAATGTTTTATTTAACGACGCACTCAACACATTGTATTGACGGATATATGGCGTCAGACATATGGTTAAGGACCACACATATTTTGAAAGGAAACCCGCTATCGCCACTTCATGGGCTACTCTTATGTAGATTAACAGCAAGGGATCTTTTATTAGTCCAAGCCATTTATCATTTGACGGGGAAAAAACTGCAACACTACCGATCTCATTAGTATTGATTACCCTCAAGGTACCTTTATAACATACTAAAAGTATAAAGGTCTAAAAATATGGGGTGACTCTCAAATCATGCAATCAAGCTTTTTCCATTTAGCCCCATGTTAAAAGATGTACATATGCCGCATTACACCTATATGCTGTGATCATTGTCTCTCTCTGACCTTCTATTGCTTATTTTATACTGGAACTAATTACTAGCACGATATAATAAATAAAGGATATGATACTGTACAATAGTGTATATATAAGTGTAGTTTTTACTGTTTTAGTGTCTTATTTAACCAAAATACACCCCGTTTTATTAAGATTGTTCACTCGGGCACAGCAAGCTTGGGCTGGAATTTCCTCAGACTTGATGATTTAGCAAGTACTCATGAGGAGTATGAAGACCAGCGGGGGCTTAACAAGAGGAAGAGGAATGACAGAGCAACAGCGGTTAACGTGGCTTTTGTCCATGCATGCTTGTTCGGAAATGAACAGAGCGATGCAACAGCTCACTGGAGTGAAGTACAGCACAGGTGAACAGAACACAGAGATGGGCAAAACAAGGCAGCACCGCGACATGCAAGACACAAGTATACTACAGGTCGCTCTAGTTGACAGAAATCCTTTCAAATGTCATCTAGCCTTCAGGAACATAATGACTGGTGTGAACGCTGGCAGTAAGGTTGATGTCTACAATGCCAAGCTCATTGGAAACAAGATCATGCACTCCATGACAAATCAGTCAGTTGTCCACTACACATTCAAGCGCAAAGACCAAGCCACCACACTTCTGACGGCCAGATCATATGTGCGAGTTGGCGAAGACCATGTACATATAGACCCAGAACTGCTATTCCAGCATCTCATAATTGCGCCAAAATCTGCTGAAGATAAGGAAGAGATGTTTCGCTTTGAGTTATGTCCTCATCCACCTGCTCTGTTTGATGAAACGCTGATGCTACATGTAGCCCAGAAGTCCGTACTCGGAGATGCTATCTGGTCTAAACTTGAACCAGGTGCCAGAGAGTCAATCGGCGAAGTATAGTATGTCTTAGATGGTGGAAGTCTGCTGCACCGTATACCATGGCCACGTGGTTCACCAACATATCGAGATATCTGCATTCTCTACTGTGACTATTTTACTAGAAAGTACGGACAAGCCATCGTAATCTTTGATGGATATCTTGGTCAATCAACCAAGCTAATGACCCACCAGAGGCGAACAGCAGGTAGAGGTGGACCAGAAGTGACCTTCACTGATGACATGAAGTTGACAATGAAGAAAGACATCTTCCTGGGAAACCTCAACAACAAACAGAACTTCATCAACATGTTGAGCAGGTACCTCCTGCTTTCTGGATGCCAGACCCATCATTCCCAGGAAGATGGTGACCTGCTAATCGTCCAGACCGCAGTCAGTTCGGCGAACACGAGGAACACAGCCCTTATAGGAGAAGACACAGATCTGATCATCCTATTATGCTTCTACGCAAACCTAGAAGCACACGACTTGTTTATGTATAGTCAGGCAAAATCCACTACAAAACCAAACCGCATCTGGAATGTGAAGTCCATGAAACGTCAGCTAGGTGCAACTGTGTGTGAAAGCATCCTATTCATACACGCAGTATTGGGATGTGACACGACCTCTAGACTGTACGGCCTTGGCAAAGGAGCGTCACTGAAGAAATTCATGACGAGCACACACTTCCAAAGTCAATCCCAACAGTTCTTGGCTGAGAATGCATCACCAGATGTGGTCGAGGCTGCAGGAGAGATAGCACCCGTGTGTCTCTACAAGGGTAAACCTGACGAAAGTTTGGATTCTCTCAGGTACAAGCCGTTTGGTGAAAAGGTCGCAGTCAAGAGTTCGAAGATACTCCCAGAAACCTTACCCCCCACATCTGCTGCAGCGAGATATCACAGCAGACGGATGTATCTTCAGATACAGCAGTGGAAAGGAAACAACAGCCTACAACCAGTGGATTGGGGCTGGAGAATGAGCGACGGCAATCTTGTTCCTGTTATGACCGACCTCCCTCCAGCACCTCAGGATTTGTTGAATGTTATCTGGTGCAACTGTTCCGCACGGTGTACATGCCACAAGAGCAACTTGGTATGTTCTCCTGCTTGTGGTCAGTGCCGTGGATCTGGCTGCACCAACTCCGTCCTGGAGAGTGTCAGCGACGACGATGACGAGGACAACGACGATTAGGGAGTGGACTGTTGTTCTTGGCTGTTACATGCAGCTGATTTAGTTAATTGTGGACATTTTTTACTTTTAATCGAGTCCTTGACTTCCGACAGTATTTTATGAATCAGTATTATTTGTTTCTCTATATGTGATTTTATCATGAGTTTATGATTTTAATCAACAAAATGTGCCAAAATTCTGAAACAGTCATGACAAGTGATTCATTTATTTGCATATCAGTATTTAGCTATTGCGAATTTTGTTTACGTTCTTATTGTTTTGTTCTGTACGGGCCGTACATCATCTGTATTTTATGCAATAATAAAATATATTGGGTGTTTTTTTGGTATTTAAGTGTTTTAATAGATATGTACAAAACATGCTGTCATTCCTGATATTAAAAGGATAATTATATACCCAGAATAGTGTCTGTATTTCATCATGTGCTCGGAATGTATCACAAAATGTGAACAAATCGTACCTCAAAAGGATGAAAAGGGGGGGGTCCATGTACCAGTGATTTTGACAGACACCCCATATTTTTTAGAGCTTAGACTTTTGATATGTTATCTGGTATATATAACTGCATACAATTTCGCACTGATATGTAGTGTTGCAGTTTTTTCCTATCTGCCCCATATTTGGGCTAAATGGCTTGGACTATATGTGTGCTTCCCACAGGCAGGATAGCACAAACCATGGCCTTTGTTGAACCAGTTATGGATCACTGGTCGGTACAAGTGGTTTACACCTACCAATTGAGCCTTGCAGAGCACTCACCCCGGGTTAGGAGTCGGTATCTGGATTACAAATCCAATGCCTCGACTGGGATCCGAACCCAGTACCTATCAGCCTGTTGACCGATGGCCTAACCACGGACGCCACCGAGGCTGGTCTGTATACATATTGTGCAGCGACAAACATCTGGCATCCATCCATCGACTGTCCATTAACGTTTCACATTTTCGAGAAAATTATCTTCTCATATCTCTGACGAAGTATTATCTTCCAGGCTGATTCTGAATCTAAGATGGCTACCTAGCCACTGCTTGGCTGAGACATGTTTTACTTGGTTTTGTGTTCAATCAGGCAAGTTTCAAAATAAGCTTGATACTGGTACAGATTATCCTATCATGGTACTCGTCAAGTTTTGTTATTTGGGGGGGCTGATTTGTAATAAAAAAGTGACCTCCTTGCATGGTTTGTGATTGACTTGAGACATTTTCAACATCTTCTCAAATTCAGCGACACATGGGCACATTTCATTTCAAACAAACATATTTTTCTAATATTCCTCAATAAATTGTTATATTTTGGCCAGAATTATCAAAATCTTATATGGTCTGTATAGTTGGCAAAATATATTTCGACTTGTTGTCAAGCAGATATCAAGCATACACTGAGCATGTGATGTTATTTCTTGGCTATTTGAAACTCCAAGATGGCTACTCTGGCCCTTGAGTGAGATATATTTTTACTTCTTCTCAAGTTTATCATGTGTAAATGTGAACAAAACTTGTCTGTCTATGCATCCGTCTGTCTGTCTGTCCATCGGTCTGTTCATCCCACTATGTCCCTCACAGTATGTGACATACAACATTGCATAGTTTTCTAGATGTTTTCCACAATGCCTTCAGATTTTGAGCTGACATTTTGTGTGTAACTTTTCAAGTACTGCTACAGATCAAGTTTTACTTCCGTGGCGATTTACCCATTTTTGACAGTTATGGCCCTTGAACTTAAATATACAAAAATCTGTTGTTGTTTTTTCTTTTTTTCTAGGTATAGGGGTTTTTCTTTCAATATGCCTCAAGATATTGAGATAAATTATTTTTCTTTAACTTTATTATAACATGCAGTTACATATAAAATTTAACTTTCATAGCGATTTACCCTGTTTGGGTTTAGTAGATATGAAAATGTGTTGGGCACACGGGGTCAAGACTTTCTTTAGCAGTATACTCAGAATGTTTGTTCTTCTTCTCCTTCTTCTTTGTTATTGATGTTGTTGTTCTTCTTATTACTTTAATAGTAATTATTATTTGTATGCTTACTATTAGGCTACAAACTAGGTTGACCTTTAATTGTAGCATTAATGTTCCTATTATTTCCAAGTTATATATACATGCATTCTTTGTTTTCCTTTTAGGAGATATTTTTTCCAGTGTTCTTCGTGTCGCTCATGGCATTGCTCAAAGTTTTCACACAGCCCAAGACATTTCCTGTTATGTCTTTCCCAGAAAATCCACTTTCCAATGGTAGATTTCACTTCGATACTAACAAGACATTGTTAGTGTCACCTGACACTACTGAAGTTGAAACTTTGATGAACAATATATCAACCTTTCTTGGTGGTGTTCAGTATGAGATATTTTCCAGCCAGTCTGCGGCCGAAGAGAGGTACAAAGCAGACCCGACCAATGTGGCAGCTGGGATTATATTTAGTTTTGAAGGTGGAACAAACTTTAAGTATGCAATTCGGATGCCGTATATATCTCTGCCTTCAATCAATGATGTGTTTACTACTGGACGGAACCAGGGTTTGTATTTGGTTATCTGTTATAAATTAAATGTATGTATGTATGTAATGTATGTATGTATGTATGTATGTATGTATGTATGTATGTATGTATGTATGTATGTATGTATGTATTGTATGTAATGTAATGTAATGTATATATGTATGTATGTATGTATATATGTATATATAGTCGAACCTGGTCTAACGGTCGCCTGTACATAACAGTCACCTCCCTATCATGGCCACTATAAATCCCCCCGATGCAGTTCCTTCTTAGTTTGACCTGTACATAACGGTCAGCTGTCCAAAACAGCCAGCGGTCACTATTTTTCATCCAAAGTCAGAGGTTGAACCTGCTATAACGGTCACAAGATGATCGTCGTGAAGACGTTTTTTGGTTTATTTTTTTTTACCCATCTTAAAAATTATAAATTAAATGTGTCTATATGGCCATGTATGTAGCTTTGGGTTTATTGTCCGTCATAGTAACTGATCGTAACTCAAAAACAAATGGATGCTCAATAACTCGTGACTCTTATTTATAATATATGTGTGTCTTCTGTTTTATGACAGTTGTGATATGTTTTAATATAATATTATGGGTTCTAATTTTGCACTTGTATATAAGGGTCACCTGTCTATAACGACCACTTTTGTCAGGTCCCTTGAGTGGCCGTTATACACAGGCTTGTCTGTATATATATATATATATATATATATATATATATATATATATAGAGAGAGAGAGAGAGAGAGAGAGAGAGAGAGAGAGACAGAGACAGAGAGAGACAGAGAGAGAGAGAGAGGGGGGTTATTAACAGAGTGTTTTTCGGTATCGTCAATATCATATATTAGGAATACAAATTGTATTATGCGAGCCTCTAGCTAGCATAATACATTATTTTTATTCCTAATATATGATACTGACGATACCGAAATACACGAGGGTAATAATCTCTTTGTCATATAATCTCAAGCTTTATATAACATGTTTTTGTAAACTGTAGGCCTACAGGCAACTTTAATTTCAGTCAGCCATTACTAGATATTCAAATGACGTAATAATATGTGGCGAGTTGTATTTTTGAATGGAAATGACGTCAAACTCGAATGACGTCATTTTGGATGTCCTTACATCAAAACAAATTAGGGCCTAACGTTTTTTGTTTTCTACACATACACATACATACACACACATGTACATATGTACAGTGTTTCTGCCAGAAAGAAATGTTTGGGTTTGGCACTGTGGAATTGAATGCAACCACAATCAACAGATGGTATTGGGGCGGGTGGCTCCACAAGAAAGAAAATGTGTTAAGTTTAGGATTAGGTTTAAGAAAATCATACAGTAATGGTAGAGTAATTAATTTTGTTAAAAGGTTAACTAAAAACATAAATCTGCAAAAAACAACAAACAAAAAAAAAAAAAACCCGGATGAACACAAATACATTTATGGCATATCAATAGGTGTGCAGTATGTGTTTTACCATACCAGATACAATCCCAGCTAGATGTTTAAAGTGTTACCTTTAGCACTGATCATTTTCAAATTTGGCTAAGATATCTCCTATTCAGATACAAACCAAATGAATTGGTGTGTGAGTGCTTGAAAATGTTTTAAGATCAGACTGGTGGCTAATGTTAGAAGTAGCTATATGCAGTACCCAGAAATACTAAAGCAATAGCATATAAACTCATAGCATGTGCATGTAGCTCAGTTATATAGCACTACTGGGATGAAAGGGGTAATAGGTTCAATCCTCTTAAATGGACTTTAAATTGTTTTTAATCCTTGGCCCTAAAAAACCCCTAATATTGTGTTATTTGGGTAGGCATTTCCTTATCTATTCTTCATAGTGGTGATTGATTATGTTAGTTTTACAGATGCATGTACATGTATTCAACATTTATAAGATATTTGAAACATTTCAGACACATGCAGGGTTCAAAATATGCAGAGTAACAACACCCCAATACAAAAAAAAAAACACTAGCTATTGAGTGTCAAACAAATGTAAAAATAGGCAATATAAACATAGTGGTTTCGTTAAACGTTTAACTTTATCATCCTTAATGTAAGTTATTATTTTTAGGTCAGTGTAGAACGGACCTTACTGGAACTACTTCAGGACAGAATTGTCAAGCCAACTATTATCTCACAACTGGTTTCGTCTGGCTTCAGAATGCTGTTGATACTGCACTCATAAACGTTTGTTTATATTAATTAATGTAACTTTTATCTCACAACTGGTTTTGTCTGTCAGAATATGGTTGATACTTAAATTTACACAAGATCTCTGATAAAAAGATTGTCAGGTTAAAATTGGCAATTATTGAATTGTGTAAATATTTGTCTCAATAAGTAATATACATTAACCAGACTGTTTAGTCATGATTAAAAATAATATGGGTCAACAGTAATTTTTCATACTTTCATTTTACTTTGTACTCATTAGATATAATATAGGATGAAACCTCTCAAAACCTGACCAGGGCTATGTATACCGGAATTCACTCAAAACTGGACATTTTACAGAGATCCTTTTTACAATCAATAGAGAACATAACCCGTTTAACTGGATCCCATGTTGCTAATGGAAAAAAAATGTAGCGGGTTCCTCTGATGACTACAAGTCAGAATTACCAAATGGTTGACATCCAATAGCCGATGGTTAATTAATCAATGTGCTCTAGTGGTGTCATTAAACAAAGCAAATTTCTTCAATAGCACTTTTTAATTTGAATGTTTTCCAGCATTCTGAAAATGGAAGTGTCATGCACCCAATTTATTTAAAGTGATATCATTGAAATAGTGATGCCATTCGAATTTTAAAACGTTTACAGTGAAACTATTCTAAAACAGACACCCTCGTGACCAAGTAAAAAGTATAGTTTTAAGAAGTATCCAGTTTAGAGATGTTCTGTTCTGTACAACTATTTAAAAGGGGGCCACACAAAATGTCATGTTTTGAGGGAATTCCGGTTTAAAGAGAGTCCGGTTTTGAGAGGTTTCACTATAGTATTATTATATGCTTTGCCATATTAAAGGAACATTCCTGAGTTTCCTGCAACAGAGACTTTTTAATGATTGTAAATACATATCAAATATATTGTTCTGCATATAATATTATTGGCTGTATATTAAACATATTTCTGATCGTTCAAAAGTTTGTACTAGGTTCAATTTCATTTTATTTCCTAAAATATATTTTGTTATACGTACAAAATTATTTGAAGACAAAGTCCAGATTGGGCTTATTACAAATATTAAAATAACCAGGAACACATTGAATATACAGACACTATATGTACGTTTAATCATAGAAATATTTTATTATTTAAAAACATCTTACAATGCAGCAAACTCATGAATGTCCCTATAACAAAACGTATCAGTCTACCTTCCATCCTGTCAAAGTACACGCAGTGCTGAGATCCATATTGGGCAGACAGTGCTACAATGTATATTTACTTGTTGGTATACATGTATTTTTAATTTTCATAATTTTTATAACTTTAAGACAAAGTATTATAATTATTAAAAAGACGAATAACATATAAAAGGTACCATTCATTAAATATAGTGAAAGCTGTCAAAACCGGATCACAATGGTTACTTATTATTTAGCCGATGTATATAGATAAGATCTGATGTTTAGAATTTAGAACAATCAGGACCATAAAAACTTGGCTGTGTGATGTTTGAGACGATTGTGGTTTGTTATATTAAAATGTGTATGGTTTATTTATTCTATAAAATCCAAATGGTTAGTGACTGTCATCAACCTTAGGATACCCCAGGTACTTGCACATGTACTATATTTACATGTGAATTAATTACTTTTCATTTAAGCTATAGTTCAGCCCATATTTAATTCACTGCATTTTCAGATAATCAGTTCTCTGACATCGACGTTAGGATAACCAAGGTACTTGTACTATAGTATATTGTTAGAAACATGCATATTTTTTTTCATAAATTTGTTTTACAATCTAAGCTATATAATTCAGACCATATTTAATTCACTGCATTTTCAGACGATTGATAGGCTACTGCATGGTGGTTTCGCAGGTGATAAAAATAATATCTTCGTGCTGAAATCAGTGGAAGTCGGTATGTTTTCTATCACCCGATGCTGACTTATTTCAAGACATTATTAGGTTCACAGCCCTATTGTATAGCAGGGATAAAATGTTCTAAATGATTCCCCCTTTTACTGACAGACCAATACGCCAACACATGCTATGCCAGAGGTCTCAGTCCAGTTGATGCCGAAGGCTAACTACACAGAAGGTCTTGAACTCATCCAATATGGATCGGCCATCAGCTTCGTTTTCGGTTACTCCTTATTCATCAACTTTCTATGTGTCAATCTGGTGGCAGAGAAAGAGAAGAAGATTCGACAAGGAATGAAGATGATGGGTCTCAGAGACTCGGCATGGTGGTAAGCAGTTAAGTTCCATCTATCGATTATAACTGAACAGTGATTGGTTTGTCTCTATATTGATGTGATCATTGACTATAAACATCCATAATCGATGGTGTATAAAAATATTCACTATAAAATATTAACTATATAACTGTTCCTCCAGTTTGAATAATGGAATTGATGTAAACATGTTTTGGGTGGTGTTTGTTTTCATGTGTACATAATTTGTTCTAAAAATAGTTAATACAGGTAAAATAAGCAATCTGTGGTCTATTCTAATAGATGCATGCATGATGCTTATAAGTTTAATTCTTCTAATATTCTTATAATACTAACCAATTGTGTAATCGAACGTTAATCAGTTAGTGCTAACTAATGATAACCAGTGTTTTTGAATGAATTAATGAATGAATGAATATTTAACGACACAACAGCACAAAAATACATCACGTGTTGGGTGTCAAACTGTGGTAAATGCAACCAAAGAAAATTACGATCAATACTAGTATTAATTACGTTGTGTTTTTAATTTTGTCTTAAAGGTTTACCTGTGATTTTATATTAATGTTAAATTCAACTTAAGCTCTGCTTTTAAATTCTGTCATAATAGAATGCTGTGAGTTTAATTCTGATTTTAAAATAAGCTGTTCCTGTTGACATATGTTTAGGGGTTCAACCCATTCAAGTAAGAAAATGTCCACAGAAAAAAACATGGGAACAAATCCAAGACTAAAGGTGCCGTAGAGAATTAATACCTCCACGGCATTGCTGATTGCAGGGGTTGGGGATTAAAGGTATTATTTGTATTGAACACTGTAAGATGATACAGGTTTGTAAATTATTTGTAATGATTCATGAAATAAATTGTTTTAAATTTTCAGGTTGGCATGGTTACTTATCTACATGGTGGTCATTCTCTTTGTTACTGTTCTTGTTGTCCTCATTGCCTTAGCAACATCTTTTTTGAAGAACAACAGTCTGTTACTGTTTTTTATCATGCTGCTTCTCTTCGGACTATCGATTGTGAACTTAGCATTTGTGCTGACTCCATTCTTCAAAAAGGCTCAGGTTGCCGGACTGGTGGCAGGTTACTCCACTGTCATCATCAGCCTACTGCATTTAATCGTGACCCTCACCGGCTACGACTCACCAGCCGGTCACTGGGCTCTCTGTCTGCTCTCACCTGTCGCTTTCTCGCTGGCCATAGATCAGGTAGGGTTCTGTTTTATTACTATAGTCAGACTGGGCTCGCTGTCATTGATCAGGTAGGATTGTGTTTGATTACTATAGTCAGAATGTGCTCTCTACAATAGATCAGGTAGGGTTCTGTTTGATTACTATAGACAAACTGGGCTTTCTGTCATAGCTCAGGTAGGGATGTGTTTGATTATTATAGTCAGACTGGGCTGTCTGCCATAGTTCAGGTAGGATTCTGTTTGGCTACTTTAGTCATACTGGGTTCTCTGCAATAGATCAGGTAGGGTTCTGTTTGATTACTATAGTCAGACTGGGCTTTTTCTAATCGATCTGGTAGAGTTACTATTGTCAACCTGGACTCTCTGTCAAATATCAGGTAGGCTTGTGTTTGATTTCTATAATCAGACTAGACTTTGTCATATATCAAGTAGGATTCTGTTTGATTACCATAGTCAGACTGGGCTCTCTGTCATAGATCAGGTAAGATTGTGTTTGATTACTATAGTCAGACTGGGCTTTGTCATAGATCAAGTAGGATTGTGTTTGATTACTATAGTCAGACTGGACTTTCTGTCATAGATCTGGTAGAATTACTATTGTCAGACTGGACTCTGTCATATATCAAGTAGGATTGTGTTTGATTACTATAGTCAGACTGGGCTCTCTGTCATAGATCAAGTAGGATTGTGTTTGATTACTATAGTCAGCCTGGGCTCTCTGTCATAAATCAGGTAGACTTGTGTTTGATTACTATAGTCAGCCTGGGTTCTCTGTCATAGATCAGGTAGGCTTGCATTCGATTACTATAGTCAGATTTATTTTTCACTGGCCATATATCAGGTAGGATTGTGTTTCAGTGTGGTCTTTCTGTCATTGGTAAGGTAGCGTAATGTTTGCTTATTAAGTCAAGGGGCACTCTGTCATTGATGTTTGATTACTATAGGGATCTCTGTTATTGCTGGAACCTTGCCTTCAAGGAGGCTGTGGCAGTTTGACTCCCATATATATGCCCTCTCTTAGTCCCTAGAAGGACATAGCCATTTGGGGACCCTATTCTATTGTGCCCTAAGAAGGGCATGTCAGATATTGGTTGGAGGGACCCTAGGGGAGTCTCGTTGGCAGTTGGCCTCGGTGGTCTGGTGGATAAGCTACTGGACTATTAATTGGGTTGTTAGACACTCATGGGTTTGTTTCCTACCTGGTGCAATGGGGGATGTTTTTTTATTATTCCAGTACCGACTCTGACCTACATATAGTGTGAGTATATGCGTAGCTAAGATCGTTGAATAGATGTAGAGTCACATCTAACTCATCTGACTGCAAGTGTGGAACATGGCCTGTCAAGTTCACAATATATAGTTTGATCTATACCCAAAGAAAAACACCATTCATCTCAGTAGCATTATATGTGTGATGTACAAACGAAAATGTATTTGTCTCTTCGTTAAATGTTTGTAGTGTCTTTAAAAAAATACAAAAGTGAAAGTTAAAAAAATACAAAAGTGAAAGTTAAAAAAGGAAGTCATGGTCACATATTAATTTCAGAATCTACAGTAAATAACTGAATTATGGTTACATACATATAGGAACAAATTGGAAAAAAATAACTTTCTTAAGAGGCGAATTTAACTTTTAAGTTGAAAAAGTGCCCTTGTTGTTGTCGATAAGAATAGCCTATGTGGCAGGAGCATGTGTTTGTTTTTCATGGAAAAGTGTCAAGATAACCATTCGTTATATAGACATCAAACAGCCATAGTTTAAATGTGCTGAGGTGTCATCAAACAAATATTCCTCTCCTTTAGGAAACTGTCACTGTAAAGGTTAAAACTTTAAAGTAAAGTTAAAACTA
>JAECMU010108966.1:0-11522 GCA_016106625.1 Dracogyra subfuscus
AGCATGTGTGCTCACCAGCATGTAAGGTCTAAATATTTCTGTTAGTGAGTGGGGTGTCCTCGTATAGACGAGTACTGTGGCGGAGTTGTGGTGGCCGGGCACATTAATCTCTACGTTGATAACACTCGTTGGAGACAGGTAAGCTATACTGGCTTAGGTAGGTGCACCCCACCTTCTGTTGGTGGACACTCGGAAGGGATAGGTTTGTATGCATTCACGTTGGGGACACTCATGGTTGCCTTCATACACATCAGGGGTGCACCAGGGGCCCTCCTTTTGGTGACCCTAAGATGGGTACGGCTGTGCTGCCAGGGCAAAACCCCGGCTAGGGTAGGCATATTAGTCGGTGCCTAGCTACCACGGGTCTGCTATAGTGATTCGTCTGTATTTTATGATGAATAAACATGCTACGCCATTATTATTCCACCAATTTGGCTTTGTCTTCTGTATTATTGGGGCAACTGTGGATTGTATTGCATAACTGTTTACCATACAGTTTAGGATTATTTTGGATTATGAAGAGACAAATATATTTTGGTGAATGCTAATTACAGAGCCACAAATGCTTTGTCTCACTAAGCCAATGGGTGGATTGAGACCTATTGTTTGTAATTACGCCCCTTTGTTTTAGATCAATTAATTGAGTACCCTCTAGGACAAATTGGCTGTCAGCGCTAAAACGTGGGTTTTTTAAATTTCGAAGACATATGCAGTGGAAAAGTCGATATCTGCCTTACCACCGGAGCATCATGGTGGTAAACTCTGAAGTTGTGGTAGCGGGCTGCTGCAGATCGTGGAGGCAACATTTGATGTCTAAGAATGTGTGGTGCGTTAGGCTCCCAAATCCCGTAGACTGACTTGGTTACGCAGGCATGATTAGTATGACCCGTCGAGCTCCCCAGTTTTATTTGACAACAGTACACTGTCAATCGACTTCCAAAACAGAGCTTGTACGTGATGACACCGACTTGTTGATTCACCTTTAAATTACCTCAGGCCTAAAACCTAAGAAGGGACAATACTAACGGGGAAAAAACCCCGCAAGTACAGTATACATTTAACTGTTTTATCCGTATACCAAATGTAGTAACATACGAAACATAGCTACCTCATTGTTCTATCTAAATAATGTTGATTAAAATTGGGTCAATCACGAGCACAAGCGATATATATATATATATATATATATATATATATAAAATAAAATTACATTTAAAAAAAAAAAAAAAAAAAAATACTACCAACATTTCAGTTATTTAACAATGACATGTTTCGGCATATTGCCTTTTTCAAATTAACAATAAGATGACGTAACGTCATCATTACGTCATTGAGACAGATTATTTTTTATACACTCTCATTTCCATTATTGTAATATTGTTTTATCAGTTTGTACATATATATAAAAGAAGTTACGGGTCAACGTTTTGATCATTTTAGGAAGCTTTTTCTTTTTTTTAAGCCAGATAGGGTTAAAATATTAAAATTTGTGTTGTCATTTGGACTAAAGACATCACATTATTAAGGGGTACGCAATCATTGCCCTTATCTTTAGAAACTTTTAAGTTAACCCAGATTTCCTTTTCATGGATTTGAAGCAAAAAAACATTGCAGTGCTTTGCATGAGTGTAATTCAATACATGCCAGTTTTAGCAATAAAAGGGATGAACGTTTTCCTTTCATCATCACTTTAAATTTGAAGATGGTTCGACCACAACTCAGTTTGCAAGACAGGGGAAGGGCCATTGGCTTGCTACAAGATGGACACACTCAAAGATCTGTGCCTCACTGTCTAAATATAAGCCAAAGCGCTATCGGTAGACTCTGGAAGAGGTTCAGGACGACTAATTCTATTCAGAATCGCTCAATTTCTGGAAGACCACGATCAAGAGCAACACGAGAATACCGTTTCCTGATGATAACGGCGTTTCGACAACGTTTTGTGACCGCACGGCGTCTTCGTGATCAACTCAGAGCTGCTACAGGCAACAATGTGTCTGACCAGACCAGTAGGAATCGTCTGCGAGACCAAGGTTTGCGATGTCGGCGTCCTGTAGTCTGACCACAGCTACTTGCCCGTCACAGAAGGGCTCGCTTTGATTGGTGCAGACGCCATATCCGGTGGAACCGTGGGCGATGGGCAGAGACATTATTCACAGATGAGTCACGGTACTTGCTCCAGTTCAATGATGGCCGGGCTCGTGTTTAACGTCGTCAAGGAGAAATATTTGCTGACGTTAATGTTGTTCAACATCTACCATTTGAAGGATGAAGTGAAATGGTGTGGGCGGGCATATCCATGAATCACAGAACCCCTCTGTAGAAATTTAACTGGTCAGTATTATCTCAACGAGATTGTTCAACCTTTTGTAATTCCACTTCTGCAGCGGATTGGACCAGAAGCTTGGTTCCAGGACGACAACGCAAGACCTCATCGTACCAGGGTGGTGACCGACTTCCTTCAGCAGCAGAACGTTTAGCACATGGATTGGCCTGCATATTCACCAGACCTGTCACCCACTGAGTACGCGTGGGATGAACTAGGGAGGCGAGTTTGATCACATCACGTCCCTGCCGTCAACCTCCAGCAACTAACTCAGCAATTAGTTGTAGAATGGCGAGCGATTCCTCAACGTTATTTCTAACGCATGGTTAACAACAGGCGCCAACGTTGTCAAAAATGTGTGAATGCTAATTGTGGCTACACCAGTTACTGACGCTTCTACTACATGTATGAACATCAGTTTTGGGGGTACATTACTTTCTCCATCTGGGTAGTAAACCAGTTTCCAAGCAAAGGGTTTTTGTTTTGTGTTTTCTGTTCTTGAGACATCAAATAAATAATTTGTCAAGAGTCGTCACAATTTTAGCATATTAGCTTATTTTTATTTGTACCAATCTACATGTGGATCTAACAGCAGCCAGTTGGAGCTTATGTCCACCAATCAAAACTTTCTTGCAGAATCGTGCCAGTGATTTAAAAATAATTTGAAAACATTCCGAATTATCCTGAGGGTATACGACATGCTTCATGTGAATTATGAATGCCTTAAAACATGTTTTATTTTATAAAATAAATAATTTGTAATGTAAAACTGAAGACTGATTTAGGGTGGTTTTTTTTTTGATAAATAAATAATTTGTAATGTAATGTAATGTAAGACTGATAACCCATCCCGTACGTATTTGTATGGTTCGCTGTACTGCGGCCACTATAATGGACTCGCCCAATATTTTTTGAATTTGTATGCTCCCAAGTAACGTTATAAAAGGCGAAGGGTGATTTGTCAATTTTTAAATTAGTATTTACAGACGAAATGTTACCTGGACATTGGAGTCTACGCAGTATTGTTAGCAATCTGATTAAAATTAGTTCTACTGGTAAATAAGGCATTCGTAATTCACATGAAACATGCCGTATACCCTCAGGATAATTCGGAATTAAGGGGTATTCAGAGAAAAAGATCGTATATTTACTATTAACCAACGTTAAATTCACTAGAAAGACAACAACACAAGTTTAGTTTTAACTGTGTATTATATAATACCAGGTAAGTGTTACTGCACTTACATGGCTTGTCACAACCGGTGTCACGCCACCTCTAGGCTGAGCACCAAACATAAACCTAATCACTTGGCAATTAGGGATATAGTTACCCCTCACAGTTAAAACATCACCCAACCGTAGAATAATTAATTATTATCCTCAGTCTCCTCTACATCCAATATTGAGAGGACCTATAATTTACCAGGTCATGATACTTGGATTACCAGTTATAGATATTATAACTATTCGTAACTTCTAGGTAAGAGACACCTACAGTTTACTTTAGTCGTTTTGACTTAGATTACCAGCTGTCCTTCCCACTGAGTAATAACATTCAAATAGCCTACAGTCTTCCTGGATAGACTTAGCGGTAAAAGGTTCGGAATAGAGAATTGGACTGATTTGCAGGTTAGAGAGCAAGCATATGTAGCAAGACCTGCTACAACCATCATGTACACATATGATGACCGAGTGCTGAAGTCTTGGACATTCAACATGATTTCTGATTGAACCTTGTCAATTGACGAAAAAGCAGCCTTTTAAAGGTATTCTTTGCTTTTTCTTTTTTCTTTAAAAGAAATATGAATATCAGTGAAGAAAACAGACAACAGTTTTTGGTCTCGTTCGGCTCGATGGAAATTGTCGTCTTGATTGGAATGTGTGAAGTTCTTTAAAACAATCGGTTTTGCCTCAATTTGAATGAGGTGTGATGGTAGCGATATATGACAAATTGAAATTGTCGATGTTGACGTTCAAATCTGTGCTTATTACAAACGTGGTATTAAACACTATGTGATAAACACAAACATCACCGATAACGTATTCTGAACATTGTTGAGTCAAGAAACATGGGAACTGGCACACTCGTAAAAGCAGTTCCGATCCTGTAAATACGTCTGTTAGATATTGCTTTGTGTAGAGTTAAACTCTGACATTTTATTGTCCAGACATCTTTAACAAATCTGAGTGTCTAAAACGCTGGAAACAGAAAACAATCAACAATTAAAACAGGGTATGCTCTATTCATCCGACAGCATGACAATACATCATTACCCAGTGTGAACCCGCAGTGTGTAATGTTACTTCGTTTCAATTAATTATTCGGTATTCCAAACAGTCACTTTAACTAAGTAGACAAACAAACAAGACTGGGATAATATGTATAGAAAATGACACTTTAATGTAAAACCAAAAGTAGATAAACAAGGCCCTTTAACAAATGATCTTAACAATACTCGGATTATATCTAAATTAAAAATAGGTTGGTCACTTGTATTGGTTTAAAGGCCATGCACGAGCTGTGGGACTCTGCAAAAGATCTACGCTCGACAGTCCTGAAGAAGAAGCTAATGCTGTATAAAGGCAGTTTCTCGGGAAAGGTTGTATAAAGAGTTTCACTGGGACCCAAAAATGAACTATGCAACATTCTATAAAAGACAATATCTTTAAAAATCAATATGACTAGTGAAATGTTTTATAAAAAATTGGACCTACAGCTGTTACGGTTTATAAAATAATCAATGATATGATTACATGCACAACATAAAAATAAGAAGACACATAGGTACAGCATAATCTTTATGTGATACATTTCTAAGGATAAACTTTGGTGTTTTTTTTAAATAGGAAACTGTTAAGATTAACTATGTTTTCATTAATAAGGCCAAGGATTTAAATTTTCTGATGATTTGTGTTAATATTTTAGAAATATTATTCTATTTAAACATGTTTATTTTAAACAGAAACCATTAAATACTAATCTTACAAACAAAGTGTCTATAACTGAATTAGAAATGAAATTTCAATATGTTTTTTAGAATACTATTTAAAAATACTTTTGATTGCATTAGTATTAGCAGTGATATAAGCTTACAAACAATGCAGTGTGAAAATGGCAATTTCGTTTAGGAGCGGACATTTTTTTTAACATGTATATTTCAGTTAAATAAATTGAGATTGCTCTTAATCTTTATTTTTAAAATTTTAAGTCACAGTTGTATTAGGAAATAATATTTGGATATATAATGAATCTGCATGTAATGGTGTAATTAGATAATTAATGTTGAAAGATCACCTGTCATTCATATGTACACTGCATTGTCCTTATTTGTCAGCTTTATTTTGTAATATTTGAATATTACGTCCTGCCACTGTGGCAGAATAAAAGGCTCATGTTCTTTAAACGTTAAATGCCCAAGAAAGATGAAACGACTTTCTAAGCACTCCACTCTGACAGTCTAGGAGGACCTTCTCCGTGGCCTTTTAATTGTTGATATTATTTTACACTCATGAAGGAATTTTATACAAATATGATCACCTTCAAGTACTTTACACTTGCATTGTGTATTGGTTATTCGTCCAATGTAATAATCCTCGTCATAGTAAACAGTATTCTTTAAAAACACACACCAGATTTTGTAGTAATATGAACTGACCTGCACTAAGCAGCCACATGTATGAAACAGCTACCTGTGTTAAAAGGCCAATTTGATACATGTCCACCTTATGGTGAATGTTTAACAGTTTGACTGTATATTCACATGACAGAATAAAGAACCACAATTGATCACTGCACAACTTTCCAAGTGTAACAGAATAATAAACAAAGCTCAATCAAACCCAACTAACACCTGCAGATTGTTCACAAATGTCTCAGACTTCCATACAATTCACATGTACATAGCAACATCCAGACATGTTAATATCAAATCTGCTCAACTTTAACATATTGTAAAATGTGCTTTCCTGAAACTGAACTGAAATACCAAGTAAATGGACAGTTAATTTTAAATTAATTTAAATCATACATATGCATGTTTTATTTTTTATTTTAGACATACAGTAATTCTCAATAACAATGGGGAACAATTTCGAACATAATTTCTGTTGAGTTCAACGGTAATATATTTGGTGCAGTACCAGTTGGGCATTCAGTTTGTTTTCATGAAGAATATGGAGACATAAAGAGAGTCATTGAGTTGTTGCAATATCACAAACACAATTGGGTCATGTGTTGACCTTAAAATTGTATATTTCATTCTTGGTCTGCAACGCGAATACACCAAGTATCACTGTTTTCTATGCATGTGGGACAGCAGAGCTCGACAGAAGCATTGGGTGGAGAGGAATTGGCCTCCAAAATCTGACCTCAAACCTGGTGATCCCAACATTCTGCATGAGCTACTTGTTGACAGAAATAAAATTATATTCCCACCTCTGCACATATAACTGGGTCTCATGATGCAATTTGTTAAAGCATTGCCACTGAAGACATCTGTTTCAAGTACCTCATTTTGGCATTTCCTGGCTTGTCAATTGAAAAAATAAATCAAAGCCGGTGTGTTTGATGGTCCACAGATTCGGCAACTCATCAAGATGAACATTTCATCGGAACAATGTCAGAACTCGAAAAGAATGCTTCTTTATCATTCAAAGACTTTGTCAAGAACGTTCTTGGAAATACACTAGCAAAGAATTACACTGACATTGTCCAACAACTATTGGAAAGCTACTAAACGCTCGTTTGCAACATGAGCATCAAGTTGCATTTTGTGCATAGCTATCTTGCTAATATCCCGGAAAACCTTGGTGAAGTCAGTGATGAACGATTCCACCAAGATTTGAAGGTCATGGCGGTATCAGGGTAGATGGGATGTATATATGATGGCCGACTATTGTTGGAGTATCAAGCGAGATTGACCACAAATTAAACACTCCAGGAAAAGCTATAAACGTAAATGTTTACCGTAACTACTTGCACACAATTTGTTTTACAGTAAAATTATCGTTGTATGAACAAACAACTTTAAACAGTCAAGCAATTTCTTTTCCCATTGTATGTAAATGTTTAAAACATTCTATAAAATGAATACAAATTTCTTAAATGCAGTATTTTTATAGTTTTTGAGACAAAGCGAGGATATCCCGTAGCTCAAAAAGTTGATATGATAGAGAACAATGTTGGTAATATTTAGAGTTAGAGGCCACAAGTTAGTCATAAAACAAGTGTCAGATTCAAGTCAAGGACATTTGTGTTCCCTAATGTAATGCATCATATCTCGCAACCCTTTAAAAAACATCTATCAAACAAACTTCATATACATTATGTAATTGGTATAGAATTGTATTTTGTATTGATTCGAGTAAATATATTGATATTTACAGAACTACAATTCACACAAACACAGTAATTATACAAATTAGTTTTTGCAGGCTATTGTGGATGTACTATATGATTTAAGTTTTATAACCTGCCTGTATATATTTATTTGACCCATGTTTAGAAGGGGACATTTATTAACGGAAATGTTTAGGCTCTATGTTACAATAAATATCTCAAAGAAAATAACAAAGTTACACCATTTTGTTTTGTTCTTGACACAATGAAGGTGTCTATTGTGGTTATAGTAATACAAAAATAATTGTTGTAAATTGTTATTTTAATTATGTATAGGCCATGACATACGTGTTCATGACAGGACATCTTGAAAAACATTTTAAAGGAAAATAGGATTAGTTCTTTATAATACTGTAAATTTATAACACAACATCCAGTTTTGATATGGTTGGTAAAAAGTGTTTACCAGTAGTCTGGTATTCAAATAAATAAAAATAAAAGTATCTATTTCACATTGCATTATTATTAAAATAGTGATGGAATAATGCAAAAATGCAAATGAGACTCGTAAAAGTGTTATGGGTAATTCTCTGAAAAAGTAACATTTCTTGTCCTGACGCGTTTTCCAGAAAAGTATTGCCTACTTTAATTCAGGGTTTTTGTTATAGTGAACATATGCATTAGTTACATAAACTATGTTGCTAGATTAGCCCCTGTTTCATCATGTTATTCACTAAAAATTTAATTTTATGATGAAAAATAGCCATTTTTGCTTGTCCGCCAAGCACTTAGTCCAACTGTTTCTAATGTAAAAACGTTATTATATGCAACTTTAGCATACCTTTTTATATTATACATGGGGCATTATGATCAGAGAAGGTGTTGTAATAACCAAACTGATTATTTAGTCATTGTAATTTTTTTATTGCCTAATAATAACCTTGTCCCTCGGGTTTTTGTCTGTCCTGTTAACAGACAAGACATTTGCAAATAATGTCGTCTCCCTTTGGTGTGATGAAGCTCAAAAGAGTTCCAAGGTCACTTGCTATCCAGTGCCATCATGCAACCATGTGCTAAAAGTTGATTTGAATGTTGAATTCTTCAAAAACAACTGGAAGGTTTCTCTGGTTGATGTGTATTTTTTTTTCAGATGTCTGTCCTGTTACTGGACATTTTGGACCCGAAAGGTTGTTTCTATATTTTGTCACTCCATAGGAATCTTGGAATGTGAGATTAAAATTCAATTTGCTTATGTCAATATGTGAAAAGGAGAAGTCATTGCATATAATTCAAGTTATGTAGTTATTTGTCTATCCAGTTACTGTCTGTGCTGTTACCGAAAGAAAAAAAAGGTTACAGCACAGACATATACAGTAACAGGACAGACAATTATTCAGACAAAACGCTATTTTATCACAATGCAGTTGGTAAATATATATACATAGTAAGTGCTCAGAAACATTGTGTACCCCAGTGCTATTCATTAAGCTTTCCTATATAAATATGGATGATGAATCGGAGGAGGTTTCATAATTTTGCAGGTAGGAAGTAACAGCACAGACGTATGTTGTCAACAGCATAGACCTTTGATGACAAATGAAAGAGTTTTCAATCGCAACAACGTGTATAATAGACAACAATTAAATACAATACATTTCGGTCTTCAGACAGTTGCACATGTGTATATAATTGATACCTCACTTGGGTACATTGATCTTTTTTGGCTTGATTGTTTATTTTGGTAACAGCATAGACATAAAACGGCAACAACACAGACATTGTAGGGAACATTTTATGTTTAGTGGACATAAATGATCATCATTACGATTCTAATAAAAGTCTGATCTTTAAATATAATTACAAGGTACTCATTAGTAATTTTGATGGAAATAAATGGTTAAATTTCCCTTCTTTTGAGTTTCTTTAAAAATGTGTAACAGCACAGACACAAGAAGGTACCAAATCATTTTGAACCCTTCCTCTGTGAAGACTTCAGACGGAAAGAAAGTTGTAATGAGAGTGTAGATGATACATATTTGCCAGAGCATAAGAAGAACAACACTGATGGAAAGATAGAACAGGAGGTGGATGATGAAAGAGTGTAGTGGAACCAGCGAGAGGGATCAAGATACAGTTGAACACAAGATAGATAGTGAGAAGATGGAACAAGAAGCAGATGGAGAATATATGGATAGTGAGAGGGTGGAACAGGATTTGTATGAAGAAAAGATGGATAGTGAGAAGGTGGAAAAGGAAGCGAATGGAGAAAAGATAGATAGTGAGAAGGTTGAACAAGAGGTGGATGAAGAAAAGATGGATGTGAGAGGGTAGAATTGGATTTGTATTAAGAAAATATGGATAGGGAGATGGTGGAAAAGGAACTGAATGGAGAAAATATGGATAGTGAGAGGCTGGAACAAGAGGTGGATGAAGACAAGATTGATAGAGTGAGGGTGGAACAAGATTTGTATGAAGAACAGATGGATAGTCAAAACAGTGGGAATGCCGATCAAGAAGCAGATGAAAAAAATATGGATAGTGCGAGGGTGGAACTAGATTCCGATGAAGAAAAGATTAACAGTTTAAACAGTGGAAAGGTGGAACAGGAGGTGGCTGATAAGATACGCATGCCACTTGATACAAACGAATGCATGGGGATTTGTTGTCTTATATGACAACATACCTTACCCTGGGTATGTGGAAGACATAGCATTAGATGAAGTCTTTGTTGAATGCTTGCACATAGTAGGTAAACATGGCAGCAATGATTTCTTTTGATCACAAACGCTAAAAGACAAGTGTTGGTACGATTTTGATGATATAGTTAGCATGGTGCCAGAGCCACAAAGAATCCCATTGTCCTCACACTGCCGTGTACAATCTTCCTTGTGGGAAGAAATTTTGGTGAACTCGGAAGAAATAATGTTTGAAAGGTGTATGTGTACCTATCCTTTCTGAAACATTGATCGTTATCACAAAATGATTAAATAGTCTGTGCTATAACTTACTGCTACTTACTGTTAAAGTTGTTTCAATTTGTTAATCAAATGACCAAGGTTTAATGGAAGTCAAAGTGCATATTATTTGGTTTCTTTTATATAATCATTTATGTGTGAGTAATATTAATCAGATGATTTCAATATTGCACAGTGATAATTATGATGTCTGTGCTGTTATCAACACTCAAGCCCAGTGGTAGAGTGCCCGCCTGATGCGCGGTCGGTCTAGGATCGATCCCCGTCAGCTGACCACTGGGGTTTTTTCTCGACATAACCATATGTCCGACGCCGATATAACCGTAATTAAAATGTGTTGAGTGCGTCGTTAAACACACTAAAAAAAAAAAAAATCAACACTCAACTGCGCGGTCAGCCCAGATGTCAAAGTATTATTTTGTTTTATCAAACTTAGCATGGAATATCTAACACGTAAACATACTGCTAGTAAATCAATATTATCCATGAAAAAAGATATGATTTAACATTTTACTGAATCTCTTGTCACAAAACAAATTATTTTGTCTTTGCTGTTATCCATTTGTCTGTCCTGTTACCAGAGATATAATACTGCAAAATTGATAACTGGTATAAGCAAGTATAAAAATATTGCACAGTTTGCGAAGATAAGTTTGATATTTATCATATACTTGTGGAAAATTAATAGTAAATAGTTAGTTTAAGTAATAGAGGTATTTATCAATATCAATTTCAGTCATTATGGTATTAGTTGCACCATTTCATAGACTAATACTGCAGGAATGACAAATATAATTATATCAAACATTTCTTAATACGTTCCTAGTGTTTTTATGCAGTATTAAAATGATAATTTGAAAACTTTGAATATTTTTATATGAAC
>JAECMU010108973.1:0-18848 GCA_016106625.1 Dracogyra subfuscus
GCAGCCCAGTGGTGTGATAGGTCACATGATGGTATGGAAGTAGCATGCAGCCCAGTGGTGTGATAAATCACAGAATGATATGAAAGTAGCATGCAGCCCAGTGGTGTGATAGGTCACATGATGGTATGGAAATAGCATGCAGCCCAATGGTGTGATAAATCACAGAATGATATGGAACTAACATGTAGCCCAATGGTGTGATAGGTCACATGATGGTATAGAAGTAGCATGCAGCTCAATGGTGTGATAGGTCACAGGATGGTATGGAAGTAGCATGCAGCTCAATGGTGTGATAGGTCACAGGATGGTATGGAAGTAACATGCAGCTCAATGGTGTGATAAATCACATCATGCAGCTCAATGGTGTGATGGGTCATGGGATGAAAAAGCATGCAGCTCAACGGTATGTGTGATAGGTCACATGTTGATCTGCCTGTAGGTTGTATTCACGATGGTATGAAAGTGGTATGCAGCCCAATGGTGTTTGGGATAGCGTCAGGATTTCATTTTATCTATGCTCCTCACATGATTGGTTCTATGAGGAAAACCAATAATTTGAACTTGTTTTTTTAAATACTTCTCACTGTGATTTGATTGCTTTTCAGAGGTGCGCGTATCTCTCTTGTTCTGGTTGGTGATCATTCTAACGTGGCTGTGGGGAGGGCTCCACATGGTGTATGGACAACTCTGGATGCTCATTTTGTTCTGTATATTTAACATACTACAGGTTCGTATGTCGTATGCAAGAATTGATAAAAGCGTGATTTCATTGATTTCATTGATTTCATTGATTTCATTTGTACTTATTGTTGTGCTTCTGTCCAATAAAGGTTGAAATAGGACAGTGTGTTAGTGGTTAGGAGAGAGAAGTTGGTTTAGTAGTCTTACACCTACTCTTTAAGTCATAAAGCTTGCTCTTGGTGGAATCCGTTACAGCTTTAAGTTCTATGGTTTAACCACAACACCAAATGACCAGACAAAAGGTCTTAGAATACTTATATACATATGTCTAAAATTGTACTACATATATTATTTTGCAGATATCAGTATCTTAAGGTAAAGGATACAATTGTTCTGTGCATGTTGCATTAAACCATAAATTAAAAAAATTTAAACCTATTTTTTTAAATTTATTGAAAACAAAGAATGAAATCTAGTTTTTGATGCAAACAAAAAGAACATTTTTAAAACATTGAAACTTAACTCCTGTCGATAAATTCATTCATGTCTTCAATAATTTTGCAATATCCGAAATATCAACTGATATTATGCTTGACACACATTTGGACATAAGTATGAAGATAAAATGAATGGATGAACAAACAAATGAATATTAAAAAAATTGGATAGATGGATGGATGGACGGACAGACTGATAGATGGATACATGGATGTATATGCTGTATTGTTTATAAAATTAATGGGTGTTTTTGTTTGTTCTTTTAGGGTCTGCTGGCACTGATCTTGTATGGTATTATTCGCAATCCACTGTTTGCCTGTGTGTTTGGGCCCAGGAACGCCAGTTACGCTGTAAGCTCCGATTTTGATAACTTCTTTCCAACCACGAGTAATAACTTCCACTTCCAGGCATCACAAGGTTCCATCGATACTCCAAAAGGATCAAGAGCCTCTCTTCTCAACGAAGTAATTATCACAAACTTTAAATTTAATTTTTTCTTTGGAATTGACAGTATTTTTTTCTAATAACGTTAAAATGACAGGGTTTTTTTGCATGTATATTTGGTTCCTGAAAATTTAACATTACTTTCAATCCTAAATCTTCAAAAAGACATAAAAATAATTTTTTATTGGAAATAAAGGGATTTGTTTTCCTAATAACTTTCAAGTGACGTTTTTTAAGCAGTCAGCTAACCACTGGGGTTTTTTCTCGACATAACCATATGTCCGACGCCGATATAACCGTAATTACAATGTGTTCGAGTGCGTCGTTAAACAAACCAACAAACATTTTTTAAGCATGTGTATTTGGTCCTTGCAAATTTATCTTATGTCTTTATGAAGTGTTTTATTAAAAGAAGTTTTTAATTGAAATTATGATGGATTTTCCAATAACCTCGAAAACAATATTTTATATCATGACTTATTGTCTCAGCTTATTTTGTAGCCTTTAATTAATTTGTTTATTAGAAACATTTAGGTTTTTTTTTTTATGTGATTTGTTTCTTCCTATAATTATTATAACCTTATAATTATGTAAGTATTTTCTTGATTGGATACAAATTGGGTTTTCTTTATCTTTCTATAACTTTTGTAACCATTGTTCCTATAAATACTGCATCGTTTAATTAATTTGATTTCTTAATTGAAAAGAAACAATTATTTTTAGCTTATTTATCCATGTCATTATTATTATCTTAAATTAATAAGTTAAAAAAAATAGAATCTAAATAAAACAACAATATAATAGTTGCAACAGCATACTATTCCTATTGCAAATGTATGCAGATGTTTTATTCCATGGCTTGTGGTTTCACGCCAGTTTTGATAATTGCAGCGTAAATTGCAAATGATTGCTTTTTCCTATGGAGGTAGCTCATTGGTTGAGCAGTCATCTGAGGTGAGACGGGTTGTTTGATTGGTCTTCTGAATAGACTCCATGGGATTTTGCTTCATAACTGGTATATCCAGAAAGAAATGCACATGCTGTGTACATGGTGGAAAATGCATATAAAAACCCAACCTGCTGCCAATCAAAAAGAGTGGAAAGCTTATTAATTTTTGGTGGCAGCTCTTTTGTTCTGTTAATGCTCATTTCATTTCACATTACCTGTCCTCAAAAGAAGTGCACTCCTCCCCCCCATGCTCGAAACCTCTATGGTATATGAGCAGGTTAAAAAGTTATGCAACTCTCCTGTCTTGGACGGAGGAACCAGCCGAGGCCGGTTCTTGTGCCCAGGACAGCTGTGCACTACAAAAGCTTGTTCTGAATGTGCACGTAAAGCCCTGTGACCTGACCTACACAACTGCCCCCCCCCCACAGCTAGTAGTCTGGTCCGAACATTCCAACAGCCAATGGGATGGCCTCAATTATTCAACTGCATACTCCCTCTAGTTCCGGTCATGTGATGCTTCAAGTTTTTATGCTTAAGTTGCTGCTTGGAAGGAGCAGATACAACATTTAATGCTGTCTCTTAAAATTGCCTATCATAATACTTTTTAAAATTCTTTATTGAAAAGGGGCATAATAAATAGTAACATGAAATGCAGAGTATATATATCTGTTTGTATTTGAGAATAATTTTAAAACTGTTTTATTTCATTTGGAATAAGTTGGCTTTAATGGGGGAGTAATTTACCTTTTACTTGAATAATTTGTTAGGTAAAATGTAATTCAACTTCTTATTATAAAAAAGATTTCCTGTTTTGGTTGATGGTACGAATTTGCATGCTTTAGCATTTGTAACTTTTATCGCATACATTTAAAAAAAATTGTGCTTGTTCATCCCCATGCATTTTAAGTTTCCTGCTAAACTGCATTTTGTTGGTGACCTGTATCAATAGGTTTTCTCCCTTTTATTTTTACAGTTTGTTTTAAAAAAAAATTAAATTTCATTCATTAGAAATACATTTGGCACAAATGTTAGCTTTTTTTTTAACAAACTCATATTTAATCTATATTTGTCTTTAAAAGCTGGTCAGAAATATTACGTTGATTGGGAATAGAAAAGATAGAGCAATTAGTTTGATATCCAAAAATGAACAAAATAAATGTGGCCGCAAATTGTATTTGAATGTAATGCCCATCAAAATGAAGACAATATCTACCATATTTGAATTTTTATTACCCATATGGTCAAAAATATCTTGGTACATATCAAAGTGATACGTCCCAATAGAATGATGCTTTATTGGCATAAGCTTTCGCTTGTTAATAACAAACGTTTAATTAAATAACACAACCTTATAAAATTAGAATTTTATGGAATTGACAGAATGTTGAGCATTTTGGCTAAAGACATGATGTCATTCAAGTACTATGTACTTTGCATGCAAGAGATTTGTATTACGCATGTTCAATAAAATATGTTTTATTGCACAGTCAGAATCATCTTTATTACTGTAGTAATGTTAACTGGGCATGTAATAAACAATTTGTGTTTTCAGAGTTGGGAACGAGACTCTGTTGGTCAGCACAGTCAGATGACCGTGAAGCGTGCTCTCCCGTCACAAGTGTACATCGACCCACCAGTGGCATACATCACGCCGCCATCGCACAACGATGTTGATGACAAAGACTTTGATGAGATTCTCTATGCTTTGAAAGCAGGTGGAAGCTTTGCTCCCAGCGAGGATTCTCATAACATTGATGATGACAATTTGTCGGAGCTCTCCGTTCGTTTGGAGGGATTTCAAACAAAGAAAATAGAAATTACGGACACTCATTTGTAGTGTTTCTTATTCCGTGTTTTTAAAATCCACATTTTCTATGTCATTCAGTATGCAGTTTTCACAAAGACTACTACTTCCTTTTTATTGACATTACATCATGCATTTGTATCAAGTCATTTGATGATCTAATTTTTATATTTGTCACTTCCCAACATTTTTATTAGCCAAACCCATAAGTATGGGTGGAGGGTAAGGATTCACAACAGAGTAACTCACTCACCTTCTATTTGCAGACTTAAAAGTTATGTCAATACTTAAGTCTTCTGAGATTTTGTGCTGTGTATTATTAAACATTATATTTAGAATGCAGAGATGGATATTGTTTTATCATTTATTTTTTGTTAACATTTATTTAGCCTAATACATGTACTTAATTCTGTGTATCAGTAAAGATTTTTGCCGATACTTGCTGAAGGCGGTACAATTCATCACTAAGCTGTATTTTTAGCTTCTAAGACAACCTACGGTATTTTGTAAACCGGTAGGGCTGTCATGTATATAGTTTGTCATTCTTAAAGAATTGTGTTCTTAGTTTATTTGCAGTTCAAATCACTGCTTAAACGATTAGTTTTATTATATCTTATGCATCAAAGTTCTTGTCATTTATATTCCGGAAAAAAATCATTAGCATTAAAAATGGAATTTGCATTCCTCAATATTTTTGGGACAAGATGTAACTTAGTGCCAGGGTGATTGTCTGAGGAGCAGTGGGGCACAGGATCAATTGCACTTGGTGGACCAAATCCTTTTCCCCCATCCCAACCAGTAATTCAGAAAGGCTGTGGTATGTGCTGTCCTGTCTGTGGGAAGGTGCATATAACATATCTCTTCCTGTTATTCAGTACCAGCCTATATATTGTTTCCTCTCTCAAACTAGTATCCAAATAACTGTTGCATACGAAGTAACTGTAACTGAAAATATGCCGAGGTGTTAGTGAATAAACATTCCTTTTCTTTTCTTTTATTAAAGTTTAATGTGTGTATCTTTAGAAAAGTGCATCACTACCACTAATTTCATGACTAAGACCAATTTCACTGTCAATAATAATAGTTCATGACTATTACTAAAACATCCATGACTATTACTAAGAAAGGTTTACGACTCATCAAGAAACATTTACAACTATCACCAAGAAAGGTTTACGACTATCACCAAGAAAGGTTTTAAGACCGTCATCAAGAAAAGTTTACGACAATCACCAAGAAAGGTTTACAACTATCACCAAGAAAGATTTAAGACTGTTGTTAAGAAATGTTTAAGACTTAACAAGAAAGGTCCATAACTCACTATGAAAAATTTGAGAGAGTGCTAAAAACTATCATTAAGAAAGGTTCGTAACTATCACCAAGAAAGGTTTACGACTATCATTCAGATCATTTCTTGTTTGTAGTCTGAATTATTCATAACAGTTAATATCAGCTTGAAACACATTTATGTCCGTTGGGTTATTTCATGTCAGTGAACATGGGGCCACAATTGTTTTATAAATTAGTATGGTCTATCAGTGAAAATCATGCTCCTGTGACCCACTCAAAAACATTATCATTTCCCCCAAATATTCTTTTGATGAATTTATCAACTTAATAAAAACCAATGTGCTCTAGAGATGTTGTTAAATAAAACTAATTCTTTTTTCTTTTTTTTAATCAACTTAATACTCATGTATGAATACATTTTCAGTACCAAAATGTATGAGTCTGTTTATCTAAGACTATACACTATTGGTATGCATGTTGATAAATAAATTATTGTATATACTATCAGCACCTACATGTATGTATATGTTATTGTTAAATATATTTATGAACATATTAGAGATAGTTACGAATACATTATACCACAGCTTGTGTCCATTAGTTTATGGTCTTGTTAAACTTACATTTTGAGAACCATTTGGCTCATTGTGGCCATACTTCATGTGACATGTCTATGCAAACATATTGTGTTAGAGTATTTAATGTACGTTTGCTTCCATTCACCACAATTTTATTTTTACCTGTGCAATATATTAAAATTATCATTCTTTCATGTTTCTTGTTGTGCTCTTTCTTACATAGGGCAGGACGAAGAGCAGAGATTTATTAATCGTTGGAATTATGGTTTAACAACTCCCTAGTATGATATTAATCATCGGCTATTTAATGTCAAATATTTAGTAATTTTATCAGTCTTAGAGAGTAAACCTACTACATTTTATCATTAGTAGCAAGGCCCCCCATGTGTGCTGTAACCTCACTGTGGTGCAGGGGTGTAACATTCTCTTTGAGGATGGCCAATACAGCACAAATTAAAATTTTGAGTAAAAGTCTGTATCTATCTGTGATATTTGTATTTGCACCGTTCTTTAAACTTTTTATTTAAATCTTGAATTTTTATATTGATGTTGATCATCACCTTATTTGTTTGAATTACCATAGTTTGACACCCAATAGCCGATGTATTTTTTCGTGCAGGGGTGTTGTTAAACATTCATTCGTAGTAGCAAGGTATCTTTATATGCATTGTGCAGCTGCAGTATGAGCACCATGGCTATCCAGCCTCTTCATATACATGTGCCATGTCAAACATTGTGCACATGGAAACCAACTCTACATGATGAATGTAACTTTTATATCGTCTACTCCTCAGGATGGAAACTGTCACCCTACTGATTCACATTATTCGAACCAAACTAAATACTATGTTATTATACAGCATTATGCAAATACAAGCCTTAAGGCTCATATTAATTGGATGCAGCATGTGTGTGTGGTCAGACTAAAAAACTAGAGAGAAGAAAAACATTTGTTACAATGAGAGCATCTTGGACTGAATGTGTGCAATGCACGAGTCTACAAAACGCATGCAGCCAGCCGCAATAAAATAATCTTATATGGCAAACGCAACAGCCAGAGCATACATATGCGCTATATCCAGTCTGTACAAGCCTTTAGAGTCTACCATAATGCCCAAAATGTAAGTCAGAACACATGCATGTGATGTGGGTTCCATCTGTACGAGCCTTTAGAGGCTACCATAATGCCCAAAACGCAACAGAACATGCGCATGTGGTGTATCCAGTCTGTTTCAGCCTTTAGAGCCAACCATAATACCCAAAATGCAACAGCCAGAACACACATATGCAATATCCAGTTTGTTTTAGCAGTTAGAGGCTACCATAATTCCCAAAAGGAAACGGCCAGAACACACATGCACAATATCCAGTCTGTTAAGTCTTCAGAGGCTACCATAATGCCCAAAAGGCAACAGCCAGCACACACATGCACAGTATCCAGTTTGTTAGTCTTTCAAAGCTACCAAAACGCAACAGCCAACACACACGCATGTGTTGTATTCATTCTTATACGAGCCTCAAGAGGCTATCATAATATAGGTAGGAAAAAGAAAGACACTTGTGAAGATTGCCTAAATATTTTATTTTTCAATAGGCATATTTCAACCAGATCCAACTGGCTGTACTAACAAGAGCCTACATCAGATGTAGTTTTTAACAACAAAATAAATGTAAGATACACGTTATGTTGATATGACTGTAAGAATCACTTGGTGTCAAACGAAAACACTTGATTCAAGGCATTAAAAACTAAGTAACATTTTTACCAGCTGAAACTTACAAACAAAATATCTAAACCCCCCCTCCCCTCAAAAAAAAAAACACCACCCAAAAAACAACTAACAACAAACACGATCAGTTTAAAAATGCTTTTGTTCTATGTCTTAAATTGTTAAAAATAGTTTGATCTAAAAGAGATGCGCTCAGACTGAAATTCTACAACAGACTGAAGAAAATTTGTCAAAATGTAATAGCTGCTTTTGAACACATTTGGTACGACTGAACATGAGTGAATACAGTTGAAGCAATAGATGCGTGAACAACCAAGAGGATCCAAACAGATGTGGTATTCTTATATATGCACAAAAACGAGATATTAATAAGACCAATATAAAACATCCTGGGTAAAACTTTGTACAATCGTGTCCTTAGGAGAAAACGAAGAGAGAGAGACAAAAAAAAAAAAAACATCTTTGTATTAAGACACTAATTTCTACTCTAGCGAAAATACTCTTCATATTATATGGTTAATGTTAATAGCATCAAAATGTACAGGAAATGGATACAAATATATACAATAAGAGTATTATATACTCGATACATACATACAATAAAGCTGACATCACTTATTACAAATTGCATTCAAAAAGTAACGTTGCATGGACAAAAATGTATGTTGCACTTGATTTATGAAATTTACATATCGGAACATTTCATTAAATTTGTTCTATGATTTAACATTAATATTTCTACAAAGTGAAAACTAAAACACATTATTCATGATTACTACAAAAAAAATATTTAAAAAATTCTGTTACAGCAAATTTAATTTTTTATTAAAAATCCTAACATATTCGCTATGATCTGACATTTTTTTCACCAAAGTATGTGCTGTACAACTAACTTTTCCAACACTAACTCCACCCGCTTAAGAAAAAGTATGCTGTCAGCGCAGCTCACCAGTCTATACAACACTGCATGGTTAAGTGTTGTTTAGAGACCGCTCAAGAGGTAATTCTCATTATGCGGTTGGTCACACCAACTTGTCGCATACCATCAAACTGTATGGTGAGAACACTTTAAACTGGAGCGACATTCGTCTTACACTTCCAAGTCAATTAGAATAATAAATATGCGACAAATCGCATAAAAAGAATGCCGCTTTATTCAACACTCGGCTTGTACAATGCATCCAAAATGCAATTTTGAATGTGAAAAATGTTAAAACTATGAATTCTGGAATAAACATTTCTCTGTGGAAGGGGAACCTGAAGAAAGAAACCTCCAGAAAAAATAAATAAAATAAAAGATTAATAAGTCCAAAAAAAAAGAACACCACTATTTGTAATGAGCGAGTTCAGTTTTACATGGATGGGTTAGCCACAGAATCATATTCTCCACCCATTATGACAGTTGAATTAAGTTAAGCTCACAGCTGTGTTATGTACAGACGATGTCGACTCATGAGATACGAATCGAACACAAGAGCAACAGAACGACGACGATGACAAGCAGCACACAAACTCGAGACCAATACACACAGGGACAACAACACACGGAGGAACTACCTCATCTTGCATAGATTTCATCAGTCATTGTGAACAGTGGTGACAGTCACGCTGTAAGTTCTAGGACACGCACACATAAACACACACACCACTTCTCACGCAAACCACAAAACTTATACTTGCAGCATCGCTTGCACACCACAAACACCTTGTGATTAATGTAAGACACTCGTACACAAGTATAAATGGCAACTAGACTGAAAATAAACATCCTCACTGCATATAAAACAAAATTCAAATGTGGTTTATTTATTAACAAACATTAAAAAAAAAACCTCTCCTAACATTGTAACCTTCTTAAGCTATAGTTGATGTAGGATCTAGAGTAAATTGAAAACAATTTCAACATTCCTACAGACACTTTTGAAAGTACCTTATATGAAACGTACCCTTATCGATAAAAATTATAATGCTCCACTTGTATGTCTTATTAAGCAAGTTAAATCACACAATGTTTTTACATCTGCTTTAGATTACCATCATTTTGGCGTTTGAGAAACAAATTGCAAACAAGAAAATGCTGCCATGCCTCATACTACTTCATGTTTGGTTAAGCATAAATATAATTTCTACCATAAAACTGACGTCAAGGGTTAGTGTATAAAATAAAAATGTAAAAGTTTATCTTGTTTCTTGTTTTACTTTGTAACTAATTAAAGTCAACAAGATATGTTAAAATTGTACAAATAACAAAGAAATGTAATATTTCATATAAAGCAACATGTTAAAACATTGCACTTGCCATAAAAAAAAACAGAAAAAGAAGAATAAGTTATACACAAGTTACTCTTTGGTCACCCCATTTATGTTACAACATGTAAACTGTGAAAATATAAAACTGCAACAGAATACTCAGAAAAGAATTTATACAGCAAATCTATCTAACCAGTTTGTACAGCATTCGCATTCGAGTTTTATCAGACATTGTACAAAGTTAAATATAATTATGTTTAAAAGAACACTTTTTAAGTTAAAAACATTTACTTAAATAATATTCAACTGTCATTACTTACTCATATCACACACCCATCCTTATGAAAACTAAAAATTAATTCATATAAATATAGAAATGTATAGAAACCTAAAATAGGTCTTGCGTTTTAAAAATGTCTGAAAGTTTTAAAGAGAATAATTTATTCAGAAAGAATGAACACACCATTTAAAACAGGAAGATAAAGGTAAACTGTATTTTCAAAAACGTATTTGAAGAACACAATATAGTGAATTTAAATAAAATGAACTTGGTTTCCATTATTGGCTGGAAAAATACCCTTTATAAATTGTGTAAAAAATAATGAAAATAAAAACATCAATAAATAATAATTTAAAAAAATCAACATACTACATGAGGTCTACTCTGTAGTTTTAAAATACAAAAACAATCAGACTGTTACTTATCATCGGCGAAATGACAAAAGGTTGTAACTAAACTTTTGGCGAGAAATCACTTTTTGGAATTTCCAGAGTTAGAATGTTCATATTCCGCCTTTGTCAAAAGATCTATCGGCCTGTTAAAAAGTGGTTGACTGTCACATGACAAATAGTCGTATTATAACTGGTCCAAGAAACAATAACAAAAAGTATCTACAAAGCGGGAAGCTAGAGTGTGGACATGATGCTCAGCATTGCATTATATTCACACATTACATGGATTACATGTAAATAAAACCAGTTAATTACACCCAGTTGTATATGTGTTTAATCCATGTATAGATCTTGCTTCATTCCTTCAACCTGTGTTAAATTCTAGATCAAAATGTCTGACATTTTCAAAGACATTTCTGGTATAAAATGTCTTAAGTACATTTCTAGACCGGACACATAGGGTAAAACGTCCTAATTTCGGAGGTACACCCACTATAAAGTAGTTATTGCATAACAAGGACTATAACAAAATAACGTATTTATTGAAAAACATTCAGGCTTTTTATTTTGCTCTCCTGTAAAATTTTGAAAAGTGTAGTTACAAGGTTTTGTCATTTCGCCGACGTTATACTTTATACTAACATTCTAGAAGTGTAGCTTTGTTTATCTGAACACAGTAGAAGTCTATAGTAATTACTATATTTTAAAGTACGATAGCTGAAAATCCAGTTCATTCTAACAAAACAATTTCTCTAAAGTATAATACTTTGATGACAATGCTACTCTTAAAACAGAAGACCAGCTAAACTATCTAAAGATTAATATTAAGATTCAAATAAATATAATGATCATTTAAAATGCATCGTTTTTATAAAGTTGTATTTCTTCTCCTGTTGGTTATCAATAAATAAATACAGATAATTACAGCATAATATGGTTGTATAACTTCACAAAATCCATAACAGATTGGCTTCACAACACTATAAAAAAAACAATGAGAGAGATTGCAGAAGACGGTTATTTGGTCATCCTAGTAACAATCTCGGTACCATAGCAATAACAGATTATATTTCATTCAATTTTTAAGTAACCTTTTTAATGACCCAAATATTATATTAATTTTTTTTAGAAGTTTTTAAGAAAATCTAGAATTCATCATATTACCTTTTGGAATATAGCAATAATGGACCATATTTCATTCCATTTTTAAATAACCTTTTTAATGACCCATAAATGATATTGGCTTCTTTAGAAGTTTTTAAGAAAATCTAGTGGTCAGCATATTAGTTTTTGGAATTTAGCAATAATAAACCACATTTCATTCCATTTTTAAGTAATCTTTTAATATCATGTACAGTAAATGATATCCGTTTCCTTAAGAAGTTTAAGATATTTTTTTTAGTGGTCAGCATATTTAGTTTTTGTAATATAGCAAACCTACTGAATCTGGTGATTATTATTGGCAGACAGTTTATTTTAAACACTGCTTTCAACAGATACATTTTAAATGATACACAAAAAGAATTTTAGTATCCGTTTTTCTTATAGTTTTTAAGGACAACTGCTTGACCAGCTTTTCCCTCCAAAAAACCTTTACCATCTCGACAGCCCTCTATGTTAACAATGAGCCAGATGGCACATACTTCTATTTTTTTTATATAGAAATATGAAATGTTTTTGTCGCCAAATGAAGAAAACAAAATGGTGACATGTGCAACCAAATTAGTCGCAATGTAAAAGGCTGCTCAGATAAAGTAGCTGGCAATGGTTGTAACATACGCCCAAGACAGGCGTGCGCTACAACAGCTTGTTCTAAATGTGCACGTAAAACCACTTGACCTGACAAGCATCAAGTTTAATGGTCTTGTAACACAGAAACATACTGAAGTTGCTATTAATTAAGAGAAGACATAAACAATTTAAAAACCCACCACTAGTAGTTTTTGTGGTAACAAACATTTTTATGACTCTAGACAGTTTATGTTAGTATTTTAATTTCTAGGTTTACTGGAACCGAGATCACATCAAAGAATGCAACTCAACTGGATGGGTGTGTTGCGAACCACAAACTGTTAAAACTATACATGTTCGGTCTTATCAAATGCTGACAGACCGACCAAATATCGGTCCCAAATGAGTGTTTTATCAATACATGACAGAACTCAACTTGACAGTTCAGTTGAGTAGAGTTGTGTTACATAGCATAATGTGATCTAGGCTAAACAAATCAAGTTTTGTGAAATCACTCCCCTTAAAGCTCAATGTGTGCACGTATGTGCAAGGGTAATTCTTCATTCATGTGATTAGAAGATTGTTCAAATCTTTTTACTTTCTTTTTAAATGAAAGCATTACATCACTGCTTAAAATTTCCCCTTATATCTAGTATTTTAGCCACTAGCATATAAATTACAAACAAGTCTTTGACACATAAAACTGTCAAAACTGAGTCGGATCACACAATAGGTATTTGAGTAAAACAATATATATAGTTGTGAATTAATTAGTAAAATGATCGGCACCACAGCAGATTGGTATTCGTACCAAAATTAACAACAAAATCTGTGTATTGTCTTCTTACAATAGATAACTTTAGGTTGAATTTTTATCATGAAGATTTTTTGAAGAACAATAAAAAAAAACCCACAACCATCTAGTAACAGAACAAAACAAGATCAGAAATTATTTCTTATCTGTTTTTCTTGTAAACTTTTAGTAACCATCACTAAAGAAAGGTCATCATTTAAACATGCTAATGATTGATTTTTATATTAAAATTTAAACAATCAGCAAGTGCATTACATTTTTACTGTGATCTTGAAACTAATTTTGTTCTACAAGACACTCATTTTGCTCTAAAAGATATCTTCACAGCAGTGATAAAATTAACATTTAAAACTTACAAATTCAATTGCATCCAGTTGAGTATTATTAAATTGCAAAAGCTTTGTTCTGTAATAAATTAACAAACATAAAATAGTTTTCAACAAATAATGTTTGTTTCATTTACTACAATGTTTACCCTAACTGAACTGTCAATCTTTAGTCATATCTGACCTCTATAATACTAGGGGGGCGGGGAAATGTGGATGTAAATTTTGGGGTATTCATCACAAACTGTAACAAGGTGAACAAATAAAGCTGGTAAAAATGTCACAACCAAATATTACAAGTATATTATGCATATTTCTACGGTCTGTTTCAGTTTAATTTTCCTTTTTTTCCTTAAGGAGTCATATAATGTTCTTGCAAGAGACCCACAACTTAACAGTAAATTATTTTAATAATTACTTCAAGGGTTAAAAAACATACATCTATTCAATGTGTAGAACAAAATCTTTAAAAAAAAACCAAAAAAATAATAATTTCATATTGGACAAATGTTTACTGCCTCTAGTTATTTTGTTCACTCTTTCAGGCTGAATGTCAATAAACATCAACAAAACTTCAATGTACTGTCAATTTTTAATTTAGTTTTTTTTTTTTATAAAACAATAACAGATACCAACAAATGAAAACAGCACTTAACGTAAAACTAAACATTTGTTTTAAAGCACCATATGCATTTAGCTATAATGAATTTGCAAGCAAGCCATTTTTTTCTCTTTTTCTTTGTCATTTAAAGGGACTGAGCAAAACTCAAATACTGTCCGGTTCTCCTGCTTAATCAAATATGATTTACAAAATGTTAGTAATCAAGAAAACAAAAATATATATATATATATGTATATGTATATTCACAAATTTTTATGAGAACAATTTTGATGTGAACACTTCTTAAATTTAATTTTTGTTCTTTTTAAATCATGTAAGTATATATTTTGAAGTAAGTACTAATAAATCTCCATGGAGGTAACAGACTTCAATGGCACAATTTCACAGCACTAAATCCATGGCAGTCGTCACAGGTTATGACTGCATGCAGACACGAACGAGCGCATGTTCCGTCTTCAGAAATGTGTCAGCGTTTTCTTTCGTGGACGTTTTCCTGAGCCCTCTTCGAGTAAGTAGGAAATGTCAATCTTTTGTTTGCCAGGAATATTTGCAAGCATTTTAAGTAAAATCTTGTTCAAATGGTCTCGTTTCTCCTTTTTCTGCATAAAATAAAAATAACAAAAGGAATTACATCAGTTTTTCCTAACTCTTTGATCACTGCGTAAAGTGAGAGAGAGAGAGACCTCCGTCAGCCATTTACACTCACAATATTAATAAAACTATTCTGGGTGTGTTTAAATGATTTTAATTACCAGTATGATAGTGGCACAATGCTATTTAAATTTGGATTTAAGAGGCTTCCATTGTGTGCCAAATCTTACCAGTAGTAGTTCAGGAAGATGCTGTATTAGGCAACATACACAAAGTTAAATATCTTTAAAAAGTGATTGATTTGTTCAACATTTTTAAAACAGAAATGGAAAATATATTTATAGTCCTTCAAAACCTGAACATAATTTTATTTGAACTCAACATAAAGACTTAAATTCGTTTCAAATGTATTTTAGGTTAAAAATATAAATTACTCACTACATACTGCATTTAACTGTTGTTAACTGTTGTTATATTTCATTGACATACATCTTGTCAACCGATTTGTGATTATATTTTTTAAACGCGCCTGTAAAAAGATTATTTGCATTTGTCTAGTTGACTAGTACTTTCTGCACCCCTCCCCATCAATCAAACATTTATGAATGAAAATGTAAAAGTGAATTATTTTCATGTTTCATTATAAATTAATATATCACCAACCTTCTCTTCGCGCACTTTGATCAAAGGCAAGTCTTCTTCCGATTCTGTGTCAGAATTTTCGTCGATACCTTCCATTTTGTCTGTCTGGTCATTTTTCTCCGGTCTGCCAGGTCTAACAGACTTCTCACTGTGACCTTCTTCTTTCTTCGTTCCTTGACCAGAACTGCTATCAGACTGGTGTTTTTCATGTGGTCCTCTTCGCTTGGTGATATACTGTTCTGGGACTACATGTGGCTGAAACAGGTAAAATACAATTTGCTTATAATAAAGCTAAAAGGCAAAATAAATAAATAAATAAACATAAACAATTTACTAAAATGGAGAAAAGAATGAAAAAAGAAGAAAGTTGAGCCTATTAAGACATTCATCAGCTGTTAATAAGAACAATATATTAGCAGGTCATTACAAAAAGTATTTCCTTGCAGGTAGATGTGAATTTTCTAACATCATTTTTACAGTTTTTCCAATTTGGTTGTAGACGGAAAAAAATTCTTATAGCTATTAAAATATATCTGTCCAAGGATAGGAGAATTTAAGCTGCTATTTGCCAAATGCAATTAAAAACTGAATCTTTTTTAATATATATGTAATTACCAATTTGCCAAAAACCCAATTAAGTAACTGTGTGTCATTTATATGTGTATAGCCATTTAAAAAAAAATACTTCTGGTTAGCTGTTACTTGAATGATCAAATTCACCAAATTGCTATTAATATTTTGGCTACCAACTTAAATTCTAGGACAAACAATGCAAAAAAAACCACCCTAAATAAAACAATTCCTTTCACCAGATAAATTCTTTAAAATATTTTGCTTGTCATTATATCCAATTTGAAACATTCTTAAGTTGATCATCTGTGTATCACGTACATGAAGGTATTCCAAGACAATTTATCACCTGCATTTACACATTTTTTCGGAGATTACTTTTTGGTTATTTTAAATATCATTAGTTTAGCTCATACATACCAGATAATTTCTCTTTGGAATCAGTTTTTGCTCATACCTCTCGAAACAATAACTTTTGGTGTTGATGGGATACCTGAAATATATATAAAAAAAAGCTATTATTTTAACATACTGTGTTTAATGATAGTTTTATATAGTAAAATCAAAACATCAACATGAAAAATAAATTTCGGCCCTCTTTGTACATATTAATCTGTTATTATAATTATACTGTGAAGTTAGAAATAATGCTGATTGTATAAAATGGTGATATTTAAAGTTTGTTTTTTGTTCAACGAAAAAACTAGTACACATTAATTATCATCAGCTATTGGATGTCAATCATTTGGCAATCTGACACGCAGTCATCAGAGGAAACCTGTTACATTTTTTCATCAGCAGCAAGCGATTTTTATGCACTTTCCCAGACAGGAAAGCACATTTGAACAGTTGTGGTGCAATCAGTTGAATGGATCTACCGAGGTGATTCGATCCTGCGCTGCAAGCACCTTACTGGGCTAAATCCCACCCGGCAAAGATGTTTAAGTCTGTATTCCATCTTTAGAAGGTTAAATAACATCACCATTTTTTCTTTTATTGTCTAGGTCGTAAAGTGCTCAACTTGGTAGTTATCGTGTTTGTTTTACTTCAGTTAGGAGCAGGGCAGGTATTGCAGAATTGAACATGGACACCCGCCCCACACACACAAACAGTTAGGTCTTCTCCCAATGGTTCATATATAAATACAGGGCTCTAAAACTTGCAAGAACAATAACTTTGTTCAGGCATTGCTCCCACAAATTTAATTTTACGTAACCTGTTATTTGTTCACACAAAATTTAGGGCACCATTTGGATGGATTTACAGGTTAACAAAAAAGGAAAAGGGTTATTCAAATTTATTTTTGCATAAATGTGTTATGCTTATGTTCAGTGCTCAAGAGATGTGAAGTAACTATAAAACAAATATTTATACACAAACCTGTGTCTAGCAATCTTGAAGAAAAGGTGAGCGGTTTTATCGACTCTGTATTCGCAGATATAACAATCTTGTGGCTTCATGTTCTTGGGCCGTCCTTTGCAGTACGTGTAGAGATCCATGACACAGGCCAGACCAACTATCGCCTCAAGGGGAATTATCTCAAATGTCGGAGAGCGGAATACCTGCAAAATTATTTCAAATTTACTAACAGTGGTAATTAATAACATCTGACATATTTTAGACATTTTTATATTACGTCGTGTGACATCAAACTGTTACTTCCTATTTGGCGTTCTAGTGGGACATATTGCTTTAATATGAACCAAGATATCTTTAACTACATGGGTAATAAAACAGGCTATGAATGATCGTCTCTGACCTTATAACTTTTTAAAATATTTATTTATTACAAAACTATTTCCAGTAGAGTAATAGTGTATCAACAAATACCAACTTAAACAAAACATCAATTTAAGTTTAAATGCAGTTGTTCACAGTATAAACAATAACAATACAGACCACAGATAATGTTAAAATTGTAATATGTTAATATTTGGACAATCATTTTAAATTGTTTTAAAATCCCCCATGATAATATCCCGTATTAAACGTACCTCATTGTGAAAAAACTTCCGAGATGGTTCATGAAATGTTTCATGAGGTCGGAGGTAGGCATGACCCAGAGCATACTTTTCTTTGCTGCAAAAACAAAACGATAAAATTAAATTAAATACAAAAGTACATAAATATCAATAAAATAAAAGTATAAATAACAAGCTAAAATAAAACCTAGTGGCAATTGTGTCTTGGTCAATATATAAATATAAGCATTTCTTCTACTAAATCAATAATCAGCAATTATTTGTATAAAAAAAAATAGAACTTTTTCTTCGGAACAGTCAATTTCTTTTAGAGATCGCTACACAATTCTAAAACCTGACAAAGTAGAATTAAATGAATTTTCAAGTTCATTAGCAACTGTCACTAATAAAAAATCTTTAACCAAAAAAGGTTCTCCAGTTAGTCATACTGGTGTCCATTAAAAAAATTTAAAAAAAGAAGTTTTTATTTAATGACGCACTCAACACATTTTATTTACGGTTATATGGCGTCAGACATATGGTTAAGGACCACACAGATATTGAGAGAGGAAACCCGCTGTCGCCACTTCATGGACTCTTTCTGATTAGCAGCAAGGGATCTTTTATATGCACAGGGCTTCTAGAATTTTCCAAAAATCCACTAGCCATGGGATCAGTGATTTTGAAAATTCACT